>CM025150.1:16678534-16689936 GCA_013467495.1 Gossypium gossypioides
TTACTAAATATAATTATGTCACATTTTAAAATAAGTTCATATTATAATTGTATCGTCCCTCGCCCATTCCATGACTAATACGAACGACAAATGCAAACGAGATATTTTTCGGAGTAAAACCAATATTTTATTTAAGAATTTACATAGAAAATGGATAAACTAGGTTTTAAAGTTTCAAAATATTGTTAAAATCATTTAAAAACAATTCGTGGGTATTCAGAAGTGTCCGAAACCAAATATAAGCTTTAAAGGGCTCTTTTTGCACTAAATAGTGCAGTGACCCAAAAAGTCACAGGGGTTGCGGTACCTAAGGCCAAAGGCACCAATACCCTAGTCCCTGTACTATTTATGGGGCATTTTTTTTGATTGGGGTGCGGTACCTCTGGGGCCAGGTATCGATATCTCTATTCTTCAAGTTAAAAATTGCCCAAAACTCTCATTTTTAAGTCCCAAACTTCACCATATCAAAAAACCTAACTTTAATAACTTAAAAACCACATTTTATTGGCCTAAAAAAACTTTCGAAACACCTCCAAACTAGACTTTTGTAAAATATGTTCAAAAGAAATCAAAAGACCAACATTCTTGTTCATGAAACATAATCACAATGTGACAAAACATGTCAACATTCAAGATGTTAAGCTAGCATATTAAGGTTATATAAAAAACATTCAATAACCAAAATAAAGTGTGTAAAACTAAGTCATGCATGCATACATTCAAAATAAATATAGAATGTGGCTTAAGGCAAACCAAAATAAGTAAAATAGATATCACCATTACAATAATATGAAACAATTATATATGCACCCCTAAATGACTTTTGTAGTACATGCCATTAGGTAAAAAATGCAAATATAAATATTTCATACTCTTTAATGATCACTATGGTGTACAAGCCTTGATTTGAAAGACCTACGCGTAGACATAACGATGTGTTAAGCATAAAGCTTAGCAAGATAATATGGATAAAACCTCAAATACTTGCCTTCAAAATTGAGATTCCCATTATATAAAAAATTATATAATACATTTATAAGTTATATGAATGGCATCTATATGTCAATCCAGGAAAATCAAAAGCAGTTTAGTACCTTGAGAACACATACTAGTATTTGTATCGAAAAACTGTAAACATAAGTTTCCATCATGCCAAAATCAAGTTATTTTCAAGAATCATAGCTAGTTAACTTCATCCCTTAGTGTAACTAGAAAAAAAAATATATGATACTAGGGACGAATTATCCAAAACTATATTAATAAGAGTACTAAAGCGCAAGTGTCTGGAGACTATATTAGGATTGCATTGAAGTGCCAAGAACGAGAGCACCGAAGTATAAAAGAATAGTCCCCTATTTGGCATGCCAATTGTACCCTAACCATATAACTAAGCTACTAGGGCCTTGTTTTAGAATTTCCATAATGTCAATCTTAACATCTTGAATCAAGTTTACTGTAACACCTTTTTCTCGACCCAATTGCCTGTCTGGGTACCGAATAATACACTAACCCAAATAACTTAACAATAATTTTTTATTCTGAATTAGTTACATAATTAAATAACTTAAACTTCAAAAAACTAACTACTATTAATATTTGTACAAAAACTGGTGGTAAATTCTTACAACTTTAATTTCGTCAACTATTTACAAATTTTAATTTAAGATTCGAGTACAAATGTAATCACTTAAACCCTCAGGCGTGGCCTTAGGGGATGCCCCTCTAAATACATGAACATCTATTCCACCCATGACTAATTTCTAGCAGCGTCTGGATTGGTCCCTCCACTCGATTCTCCGAGTCATCGGCTACCCTACATACAAGCAATGAATATTATATAAGCTCAAAAGAACGTAGTGAGATCCTACACATTGATAATCATAGAAGACTTCTTAAATTTTAAGGAAAAATGAGACTTTAGGAACAAATATAAAACTCCCTGAAGATCATAGGAGAATTTATAAAATTTCGTTGGTTGTAACAATATCTTGTTTTTCTCGAGTTAACTGCTAGATGTTACCATACTCCATACCTGTATTCTAACAACATTACTTCCTTATGGGTTTTGACCTTACTTAACGGTAAATCTAATCCTTTCTTAAGCTTGACAATATATGCCTCATCATTGATTACTCGTATTTGCCACCTCAAATTTTGCAACCTCTACTGGTATCTAGTCGAGATCTCGTTGTAGCTACAGAGCCTTCCATTGATCCCTTCAGTCCATACTGATCTCCATACGGAATTGTAGTATTATTTCGATGGTAATATGCCTTTTGAATTAACCTATGCTTGGTCCCTTCCCTAGGTAAGGTCTATTTGTATCATTCTCACTCGCAGACTTAAAACTGATACTTGCCTGACTGAATTAGCACCCTCATTTTTTCTTCCTGACGGAATCGTACCCGTAGTGTGACCCAAGCTTACTCGCTTAAGCCCAATATCTTTTAAGGTAATTCAATTAATGGATAGTTCCCTGCCGGTTATCTCTTGCCCAAGTATTTTTGGTGAACCTTTCAATAAGTCTATTTAGCTTAGAATCCGCTACATTGACTCACTCATTAAACCTATTGTTAGATTATTTGCCAACCGTTGGCAAAATAAAATAGACGGATACCCGATACCGTGAATATGGTACCTCTTCTATTTCCTTTACACTATTAAAACCATACATATACCAAATTCCCCTTTCGACACGATTTGGCAGATTCCTTCATTAACAGACTTACCCGTATCCTCGGGCACTCCTACCAGCTGTTCTCCTATTCATAATTTGGTGGATTCTCTTACTATCTCATTTACCCACGTTCACAGATGCGTAACATTCATCCAACTATACTACTTTTTTTACGAGTCATACAGTGGTCTCCCTTTTATTGCCTTGCTAGCTTCCTGATTTATCATCCTGGCGGACTTTACTGACATCATAGCCCAGCTATGGTTTTACACAGTATACTCTATGTTTAATGTCCTGGCGAACTTCCTTTGTTGCCATAGCCTAGCTATGTTCTTACATTGTAAATACCCCATGTTTATGTCCTGACGGGCTATTGATTCCAATGAGTCACTAAACCTCTTCTCAGGTGTTGCCCTAAAGGACCTAATAACCGCCATCGTGGTGCTGCTCCATAGATTCAATTGACCGTCATCACGGTGTCGCTCCAGCAAGCCAAACAATAGCTACCGTTGTGGTGTTACTCCATAGAGTCAATAGGTCGTCGTCACGGAGTCGCTCTAGCGAGTCAGTCGATACCTTTCCATGTTGCCACCTAAACTCCCTTAGATCCTCATTTTAGTCTGCGCATTCCTCCACCATGCCAATTTATCTTATCTTCATCTACTCGTCAAGGTAAATACCTCCATGCTCCACATGCAAAATACTCATACATTTCATGAAAACAAGGTACTTGCTGCATAACACAAAGTACACCACTTATTCAACACCATGAAATATCCACTTAACATTCAATGATCATATTTATAAATATGCACATACATTGTGCTAGATTATGCATCCACAAAATTTACACTCAACACGGATTCAAACAACCCAAAATAGTCATAAAACAAATCATTCAAGCAACACATTTTTATCAATCACCCAAAGGTAAAGTGCAAAAACTCATCTCAACTCATTCATCTTCGTCAATTTAGTTTTTACCCACTTATCGGAGCCTCTATTGTCTAGGCAGCTAAGCATGACAACCATATATAGGTTTAATTGAGCGTATTCAAACCTTAAACCTGGAATCAATTATTATATAAGAACTTTTTATGGATCCTTACTTCTCTTCCCTCTAAATATGGGCACGAAAGGGTTAGGAGCTTACTAGTTTACTAGATTCTCTACGTCTAGAAGACAACCTCACGATCTCTACCCCATGCAGCATTTTCCCTAACTCTCTTGCTCTCTTTCTTTCTTCTTCGGAGCAATTGAAGAAGACGATGTGTATGAGAAGAAAATATAAACAAAATTGAGAAGTATATTTTCTCCTGAATAAGGCTTCTCCCTTATATATATAATCCTCCCTGCACGGTCATCAAAGTCTCAATTAACCACTCAGCGATAATTATTGTGTCCCCACTAAGGAACTAACCTATTTTATTCTAACTAAACCAAAATGAAATCCTAAATATTTACTAATCAGTCACAAAATTTTGAAAATTTCCAGTAGAGCCCTCCATCTTATCGTTCTATTAAAATTGCTCCTAATTCTCTATTGTGTTCGGGTCCTTAATGAAATCCAAATGTGACATTTACAACTTTAGAACAATATCCAAGGCCATAATCACTACAATAAAACATGATAATTTCATTGATAATACTCTAAAATGATATGCTTTTATGTGTTAATTATATATATTTTTCTTATGATCCTACTAATTTGGGTTGTTTATGGTTTTTTATATTGTAGGGACTAAATTGACGGAAAAAAGGAATTTTGGGGCAAAAAGCGTGAATTTAAAGAAAAAATGAGTCAGCATGCGAGATAGGAAGAAGTAGTACCGAAAATACAAAGTGTGAAAAACTTGGGGCAAAATTCAAAAAAGAGATTTAAGAACATAAGACTTTATTTAAATTTGAATTTTATTTTTAGGATTATTGTTAGGATTATTATGATATTATTTAGATTTAATTTTGAATTATATCTTTTATTATCTTTTAGAGTTTAAATAGGAACAAACTAGATTTTTTATGTACTATAAATAGGGGATGAAGTGACATGATTATTCACTCATTACTTCTGTAAAAACCTTCTTCCGCCTAAGGCTGTAGCCTTTTTGTTTCTTTTCCTTTCCAATAAAATTTCATTCCATTACACTTGTGTTTTTTTTTCCCGAAAGCATGAGTAATTAAACTCATCTAGCCAAAGGTTATCAAGGCTCCTCCAAAAGAGTTCATGAGGTTTAGAACCCGCACTTAACCCTTCTCAATGAGTATTCATCATTTCTCCGCATTACAAGACTGACGCTTCCATCCATGTCCTTCCAAAAGTAATCTTTTCATCTTGTGCAAAGGCGGCCGCTTTGCATGTTTTGGAAAGGTTGCATAGTTGGTTTGCTAACTTACTGTGTCAGTGGTTGTCGAGCCCAAGAGATGAAATGGCGTGGCATTCACCATTGAGAAATGGTGATCTAGTGTAAGACAGTCCCACAAAAGTGACGGTTGGATAGAGTCAGGTTCCTCTAAATCGTAAGGCTAAAACCTAAGTGGAACTGGTGGTTGTAAGCGTCTTCTTCGACTATAACTGGCTTATTCAACCATGAGAAGGATCACTTAAAATCCTATGATTGAATCTAAGGAGGATCGAGATAACAGGAGGTTGGAATCCCTCAAACCGAAAAATCTCTTCCTTCAACTTTTTTTCTTTTTACAATTGCAATTTCAATTTATTCAATTTCAACTTGTCATATTTTTTTTTATTTTTTTCCCAGGTCAAACGTTTTTCTTGGGCACGACTGAAGCTCCTGCCAAACAACTATTATGCATTGCGTATCCTACTATGATACTAATTTTGAACTTAAGTCAGGATTAATCCAATTGTTGCCGAATTTTCGAGGATTACAAAATGAAAATCCACACAAACACTTAAAAAAGTTTCATATGGTTTGTCTTAGTATGAAACCTCAGGGTGTAACTGAGGATCAAATCAAATTACGTGCTTTCCCTTTTTCCCTAGCAGAGTTTGCTAGGGAATGGTTATTTTATTTACCTCATGGATCTATCACAACGTGGGCTGATCTTTCCCTTTTTTTTTCAATAGAATTTTTCCAGCATCACGTGCAGCTGAATTAAGGAGGGAGATTGTTGGGGTAAGGCAGAAGGAAGTGGAACCTCTTTACGACTATTGAGAGCGATTTAAGAAGTTGTGCGCAAGTTCCCCACAACATGGGATAGCAGAACAATCTCTTCTCCAATATTTCTATGAGGGCTTGAAGCCAATGAAAATAAACATGATAGATGTCGTTAGTGGAGGAGTATTAGTCAACATGACCCCCACCAAGCAAGAGACTTAATATCCACGATAGCTGCAAATACTTAGCAATTTCGAGCCAATCTTGAACCTACTAGAAGGGTTCACCAGCTAAGTATTTCCACTTTAGAAGATAAAATCGAAAAACTTACTAATATCATGAATTCTCTTTTTGTAGTAAAACCAGGACCAGCCCGACTGTGCGAAATTTGTACAACACCTAAACATACAACTGATGTATGCCCTAGTTTGTGTGAAAATACTATGGCCCATTTGGATGTTGTGGGGAACTTTGCTGGATAGAAAGACCATCCTAACTTGAGTTATGGGGCAAACCTGCAGTATAACCAGCCATACCAAAACTAATTTCCACAACAAACGCAAGATTCAAGCACCTCTCTAAAAACCATGGTAAATAAATTGGCAGCTAATGTGCTTGATTTCCAATAGAAAATACAATGGCAAACTGTTGATTTCCAAAAGAAAACAGAGGCATCTATAAAAGAACTGACCACATCAATTGAGAAAATCAACTCATGGGGAAAGTTGCCATCACAAACGAAACATAACCCAAGATAAAACGTAAATGCAGTGATGTTATGAAGTGGAAAAGAACTGGAACCAAATCCTGGCAGGAATCTTGATCAAGATTATGCCCAGAAAAAGTTGGACAACAGTGAACAGGTCCGAAAGAAACCTTTATTACCCACAATTCAACCTCTGTTTCTAGGATGGTTGAACCAACATCAGAAAGGTAAAGAGAAAAAAGAGATCCTCAAAACATTCAGAAATGTCGAGATCAACATACCGTTGTTGGATGCCATCAAACAAATTCCGCGATATGCCAAATTTCTTAAGGAGCTTTGCACCAACAAGCGAAAATTAACTAGAAATGAAAGAGTAAGTGTTGGTGAAAATGTATCTGCGGTGTTGCAGCGGTGGATGCCAGTTAAATGTAAAGCAGGCATGTTTGCAATACCATGCAAAATAGGCCACTTAGGAATTAAAAAAAAGCTATGTGTGATTTAGGGGCCTCCATAAATGTAATGCCTTTTTTCCATTTATGAAACACTTAACGTGAGTTTTTTGATGAAAACAGGTGTTATCATTCAATTAGCAGACAGGTCTATTGTGCATCCCAAAGAAGTCCTTGAAGACGTATTAGTGAAAGTCAACGGACTTATCTTTCTTGCGGACTTTTATGTGGTAAAAATGGAAAAGGATAACGCTCCTAGGTCTTTGGACAACTTGTTGGGGTGACCTTTCCTTAGTACCGCAAGTACTAAGATTGACGTGTGTAACGGAACCCTCAAGATGGAGTTTGACGGGGTGATCGTGAAGTTTAATGTTTACGACGTAATTAGTCACCCGAGTGAAATCTTGAACGTAATTCGTGTCGATATAATTGACTCATAGTAGAAGAAACTTTTGAGTCACCTTATGAAGATAATCTTGAAACACTGTTTGATGATAATTTCGATTCAGGATTTATTTGCAAATTTGATAATGAATTATTGACTCCTATGAACACTAAACTTCGACCTTTTGTTGTGCAGACACCATATCTGGAATTAAAACCACTTCGCGAGCATTTTAATTGCGCATTTTTGGAGAATGATGAGACCATTGCCGACTTAAAAGAGATTAGCCCCTTAACATGCACACATAAGATTTTCTTAGAGGAAATTACAAAACCAAAGCATGAGGCGCAAAGACGATTGAACCCAAATATGTTGGATGTGGTAAAAAAGGAAAATTTCCAAGCCCATACAATTGGAAAAATTCAGCTGGAACAGCCCTAATACTAGTTGGGTCGTCAAGCTAACGACGTTAAACAAGCGCTTATTGGGAGACAACCCAATTTTATTTTTATTTTTATTTTGTTATATATTTTAATTTTTTTTCTATTTTTTTCTTTATTTTCTTGCATGTTAATAAATTTTATCTCTCTTCTTATATCCAAGAGAATCGAGAAAATGAAAAATTAAATTTTGAAACGGGTGGCATAAACAATAACGTAAAAGACATGGGGAGTGTTCTAAACCCTTTCTTTTTCATCATATTTGTTAATATTATTTTTTCACATTGAGGGCAATGTGGTTTTTATTTTGTTAGACATTTCTCATTATTTTTGCTATTTTATTTGTTATTTCTTCTGTTGTGTTATTATTGCTGCTGCCATGTGCTTGTTTTTGCCTACATTTATTTATTTTAGTATATCCTGCCCCTTTTCATGCCCAAGATTTTGACTAAGAATTACCCATTGTTTGACCTGCGAGCATGATTATTTTCTACTAAGTTAGTTATGATTTTACTATATTGATTTCATATCTACTGTTTTATTTCTATTAGGCTAAAATAATTATGATTAATGAAGTTAATCCTATCTTGTTTATAGTAAAATTGATTAAGTCTAAATGCAAAGAGGACACTTAATACGAATGTATGCTAAATTTATTTTCATGACTGATAGGTAATTGCCAAAACTTATTTTTGATTCTTGATTGTTTTTCCTAGTCCTCTAAAATTAAAGTTCTGTTTCATCAAAAAATAAATAAAATAAAATATGATGATTTCGCGGTTATGAGCAGAGCTTAAAACGTGACTGACTGAGTAACCGGGGTAGGGTACTTAGGTTGTCATCATACTTCGCGTAAAAATTTTGTGTGGTGTTAGCCAAAATTAAACACAAAAAAATTAAGAGTGTGTTGGGCTGAGTTATCAGAGTGGGGTGCTTGGGTTGTCATCCCACTTCGCGTCAAAAGGGCCAAAACATTCTTAACCAAAAAAAAATAGAATAATAAAATAGGAGCATGTTGGGCTGAGTAACTGAGGTGGGGTGCTTGGGTTGTCATCCCTCTTCGTGTCAAAAGGGCCAAGACATACTTAAGAAAAAAAATTTTCATTTGGGGACTAAGGGTGGAATAAATAGGGTGTCTTGGTAAGTTTAGCGAATTACCTAATTTCCATGAAATAATCCAAGTCGATTTAATTTTTGTGTGTTTAAGTTGGAGTACTTTTAGGTTTTACTTAAAGCAAACTAAAGGTTCTCTTTATTTTCATATGCATTATGCCTAATTTTTATAAAACTTTGGAGTGATACTTCTTTCACGGTGAAATATAAATTACATAGTGGAATAGGAACCATATTTGAGGGCAAGCATGGGCGAAGTAGGGGGAATATGATAATACTCTAAAATGACATACTTTTATGTGTTAATTATATATATTGAGTATGATCATACTAATTTGGGCTGTTTATGATTTTTTTATCTTGTAGGGACTAAATTGACGGTAAAAGGAAATTTGGGGGCAAAAAGTGTGAATTTAAAGACAAAATGGGTCAGCATGCGAAATAGGGAAGAAATGGTGCCGAAAATACAAAGTGTGAAAGACTTTAGGCAAAAATTCAAAGAAGAGATTTATGAACATAAGACTTTATTTAAATTTGAATTTTATTTTTAGGATTATTGTTAGGATTATTATGATATTGTTTAGATTTAATTTCAAATTATATCTTTTATTATCTTTTAGAGTTTAAATAGGAAAAAAACTAGGTTTTCTATGTACTATAAATAGGGGATGGAGTGACATGAATATTCATTCAGCACTTCTGTAAAAAAAACCTCTTTCCCCCTAAGGCTGTAGCTTTTTTGTTTCTTTTCCTTTCCAATAAAATTTCATTTCATTACACTAGTGTTTTTTTTTCCCAAAAGCATGAGTAACTAAACTCATCTAGCCAAAGGTTATCAAGGCTCCTCCAAAAGAGTTCATAAGGCTTAGAACCCACACTTAACCCTTTTCAACGAGTATTCATCATTTCTCTGCATTACGGGATTGACACTTCCATCCATGTCTTTCCAAAAGTAATCTTTTCATCTTGTGCAAAGGCGGCCGCTTGTATGCTTTGGGAAGGTTGCATAGTTGGTTTGCTAACTTACTGTGTCAGTGGTTGTCGAGCCCAAGAGACGAAATGGTGTGGCATTCACCATGGAGAAATGATGATCTAGTGTAAGACGGTCCCACAAAAGTGATAGTTGGCTAGAGTCAAGTTCCTCTAAATCGTAAGGCGAAAACCTAAGTGGAGCTGGTGGTTGTAGGTATCTTCCACTATAACTGGCTTATTTGGTCATGAGAAGGATCACCTAAAAGCCTATGATTGAATCCAAGGAGGATCGAGATGACCAGAGGCTGGAATCCCTCAAATCGAAAAACCCCTTCCCTCAACTCTGTTTCTTTTTACAATTGCAATTTCAATTTATTCAATTTCAACTTGTCCATATTTTTAATTCTATTTTTTTCCCAAGTCAAACGTTTTCTTGGGCAGGACTGTGCCCAAGATTTCAGGAACAAAAAGTTGTAGCGATCTAGTCCCTGAGGATTTTACCCTACTTCCCTTATACTATTATTTTCATTATTTCTTAGGGATAGATTATATTTGGTGCTTTCAACGACACACCATTCATCCATAAAATTAAATCGCCAATTCAAGATTCAAACTCCCATCAACATCTCCACAATGAGACTTAACTAGAAAATCATTTATAAACTTTACCTTTTTGCCATCAACTACATTTTCATGATCATAAAACATCAATATAGTATAACATACATTCAATTTGACAATAATAAATAAATTAAAAGCTATATTAATTTCAAATAAGAGATTTAATAGGCTTTCCATATATTTTATCACACAACAGTATTCAAAAGAGTTGGAAAAGCTTAAATCCACCTTAATAAATTAGTTTTTCCTTTCTTTTGTTAGAATTTCGCTTTCCTTCTTCAATTTCTTTCATAAACAATAAATATTCATTAACACATAATCAATAAATAGCCATTAATATGGCTCAACAACTTAATACCTTAAATAAAAATAAACATGAGATTAAGTAAGTATGAGATGAAAATTACAAAACCCAAATATTGTTTACCTTCCTTCCTCTTAATACACTTTCACTCACTAGGGTTCAAACCTTAAGTACTTGGATGATAAAGATGATGAAGAATTGTAAGATAAATAAGTAAGGGTTGAAGAAAAAGGAAAAGAAATGGAGAAGAATGAAGAAGGTTTTTCTCCCTTATGGTCAGCTGATATTGAAGATAAAGATAAGATATTTTCTCATCTTTTAACATATTTTATTATCTTAAAATATTATTTATTTGGCCAACAAGTCAAAAGGCTATTCAGATGTGACAAAAATGCTCTTTCATCACTTGAAATGGAATTTAAAAGTTCCATCGTCATCTCATCACCCAAAATTTCATAAATGCACTAATATTTAATCTCATTTATGATCTAAATGTCTAAAATAATCCTAGTGACAAAATTTACCAATTTGCTCCTAATCTTGTATTTTTATTTGATTAGGCTAATAACCATAAAATTAACTAAGATTGCCTTCTAAAGGCTTCCCAATAATTTAA
>CM025150.1:16724259-16734336 GCA_013467495.1 Gossypium gossypioides
TTTTTTCCTTTTTCTAGAGCATCTATTGCATGCTCTCAAATTAGAGGGGGACTATAACAGGAAAAGCAAAAGCAAGATAAGTAATTTATTTTCCGTTTGTATCTTCTTCTCTGATACATCATCATTTATGTTTACTAGTTGGGCGACAATACTACCTACCTACAAAATAAAGGGGAACATTCCTCTGAAGTCTGAACTCAAAGCAGCGCATAACAATGGTGCAATTCTCTAGTTCCAGATTTCCAGTAGTTCAGAGAATTAGATCCTAATAAACAAGAAATGTATAATTCCTAAAGATAGAAGAAAGTTTACGTAAGACATATTTGGCAACCAAATAACAAAAAGGTTTCTGCTTTTCGTATAGAACAATTAGTGCAAGTCTAATTGACAGTAAATCCCAAAATGCTGCAATCCAAGTTAATAATTATCTGTTGCAGATCATGCAAAGTTCCTTGGTCCTATTTATAGCAGTGGGTAAATGGCATCTTCGTTTCTATAAGTTTTCATAGTAGATCATATATAAGGCTACTTCCATTCTCCCCATAATTCGCTTTGAGTTTAGAATTCATTCACATCTTCCTGGATCATGTATAATGTACAATAGCATTATGATCCAAGAAGATCGCATTGCTGGCAACTCAATCAACTTAAAGCAAAGAAAGAATTACCTTCACCAAGGCACCGATGACACCTAAGCTAGTAAGCCTCAAGTACTCAAAAGGCCTCGATTTACTACTTGTATTAAGGAAAGGATACAGATACAGGGGTATATGAGCTGCAAATGAAAAATAATTAGAGGCACCAGTTAGAACACACACAATTTTATCTTGGAGACAAAAAAACTGTCATTCTTTACTATAGAAGAAGCAAGTAATATCAAGAATGTATAAGCATTTAAAATTTGGCCGCACACAGCCTAAAGGGCATAGAGTGGGCAGAGGAAAGGACTTCTAGTTCAAAGTTACTTAGAAGAGACAATGACATGAATGTCCAACATAAACTCATGCTTTCTGCCTTATAACCTCAAAAGTAAGAACAATTAAGAAACCAACTTACACCCTCAATCAATATTCTTCTCTTTTAACGAACTCAAAGGCTAAGAAAATGCATTAGATTGTAATTCATGAACATTCGAGTAACAATCCTCCATGTAACATTAATTTTCATAAATGTCCATTTAACCTTGCTTGTGGAGTTTAAAGTTCCACTACCAATACACAGGATAATTTTCCTTAAAAGAAATCCTATAGTGAAAATAATATTTCATGTATCACTTAAAATATTTAATTCCCAATTTTAGCATTGGTAAATCAAATATGAATGACTTGTATTAGGTGCTTAGACACAATTGCATTATGACACTTGTCAAATATTTGCTGCTCGTAGCTCAAGGTCTCCAACACCAATAGATAACTGCCAGCCGAGAAAGAGGCGGCCTTGGTGTGACCATTGCTTTAAACCCGGCCATACAAGGGAGACATGTTGGAAGCTACACAGAAAACCGGCGGATTGGAAGCCAAATTGATCAGCCCAAGTTAGCCATGCAAACTCAGCCAATGTCACGAGGGAACAATAGTGCACAAATGAATCGAACTCCTTCACCAAGGAACAGCTAGATATGCTAAAATTGTAGTTGAACAACACTCTGACACAGCACTCTACCGCTGCACCGGCCACAAGTTTATATGCTAAGTCAGGTAAATTACAATCAAAACAATGGATTATTGACTCAGAAGCATCAGATCATATGACAGGAGATGGGACACTTTTCTTTGACTATCAATCATGTCATTCTCATCTCACAGTGAAGATTGTTGATGGCACTTTATCTAAAGTGACCGGGATCAAATCAGTTCAAAAATCACCTGGAATCATTCTCAAATCTATGTTTTATGTTCCGAATCTTGATTGTAATCTGATTTTCATTAGCAAATTGACTCGTGATAACCATTGTTTAACAACATTCTTTCCAAATGTGTGTTTTTTGGGAATTGGGTTCGAAGAGGAAGAGTGGCAGTGCTGAGATGTGTAATAGATTATACCTCCTTAAGCCACCTGAATCTAGACAAGCCCTAGTAGCTGCTACAAGCTATCTGCTTCTGTTTCAAATCAGTTTAATGTTAGTTCTAGTGTCAATAAGGATAGTGAGATCATGATGTGGCACTATCGGTTAGGACATCCTAATTTCTTGTACCTTGGAAAGTTATTTACCCATTTGTTCGTCAATAAAAATCCAAAATTTTTCAACTGTGAAATCTCTCAACTTGTAAAACATACTAGATCTATCTATCCAGGGATTTCTTACCAACCATCAAAACCTTTTTCCCTTGTTCATAGTGATATTTGGAAACCTTCACGAATCAAAAACATTAATGAGCACAATGATTTGTGATTTTTGTTGATGACCATACAAGACTTGGGTATTTCTTATAAAAAAAAAATTTGTGGTTGAAAGAATATTTCAAGTCTTCAAGAAAAATTTATGGTTGAAAGAAAAATGGGGTTGCAGAAAGAGAAAATATATATTTATTGGAAGTGGCCCGCTCCATTACGTTTTCCACTAACGTACCAAAATACCTATGGGGGGAAGCTATCCTTACTTTGGCATATCTTATCAATAGGTTACCATCTCGAGTCCTTCAATTTCAAACTCCTCGTCAAGTCCTTATTAATCTCTTTCCTCATGCCCAGTTCCTATCATCCAACCTGCCTCTAAAGGTACTTGGATGCTTAGCCTTTGTCCATGTCTATTCACACAATAAAAGCAAACTTGATCTATGATCCACAAAGTGTATCTTCATTGGTTACTCCACAAACAAAAAAAAAGGTATAAATGCTTTTGTCCCACTACTTAGGGAGTTTTTGAAACCATGGATGCTACATTTTTTGAAAACAATTTTTTTTCCAAGACTGAAATTTAGGGGGAGATCACAACAAAATTTCAACGTTGGAGTTGGGATTCCTTGCTTGAACAAAAATCCTATTTGCTCCAAGTTATCAACCACCAAGCTTTGAACCTATTCCAAGTCAGCCTACGTTTGAACATCCCTCCTTGAATCCAAGTTGTGAGTCGATTCCTTCTGTACCTGATCTGTCAGCTTCACCATTGTGTCCTAACAAACATGTGCCTCAATCAGCAACTAAGGAACTACAGGTTTATTCAACAAAAGGGGAGGCAAACTCAAGAGGTTGAAACCATGACAAATCTCACACTTGTCTAAGATTCTGAAGCGGATCCAACAACTGTAGAAACTCACATAGGAGGGAAGAATGAGCAAGAGCAAGAGGAGAATCAAATAGAAGATTTAAAATTACCCATTGCCCTAAGGAAAAGTACTTGTAACACCCGAAAATAGAGCCTAGAAGTTTTAGGGGTATTTTAAGAATTTTGGCCTATATGAACTCGAAATTTTGTAAGATTGGTATTCGATAATATTTTCGACTATGACATCTTAACTGTTAAATCAATTTTAAAAAAGTGTTCTAGAAATCCCTAATTTTAGAGAAAGGACCGATTCATAATAGAGTCAAAACAGTGAGCATTTATGTGGCAATTTAACCAATTTATAAAATTAAACATATTTCTTTCCCTTCAACATGTTTTTGACGTTAGTTTCTTTTCCCCTTCATTGTGCTTGCCGCCCCTTGCTTTTCCCTTGCTATTTCAATCAATTGTTGATTCTCAAATCACAATACCTTGATTTCCTATCATTCCTAAGTCATTTACCATTATAAATCCCCACTAAAAAGACCCAAAACTCTATAGATTTCATCTTCTCCAAACGTGGGATTTTCGAATTTACGTCAAAACTCATTCATTCTTTCAAAAAAAATAATTATTCATGTATCCATTGTTTTTTAATGTTATTTAGACTCTAAACCTAAATTATAAGCCCTCAAATTGCATGTTTTAAATAAAAGTCGAAGATCAAGCCATTAATGGTGGATTTCGAGATTTTGAGTCAAAACATAATTTCAAAGTGTTTTTAAACTTGTTTTAGCATGATTAGAAGGTTTTTAAACTTATTTTTAAGTTTCGTTATAGATTTTTCATGTTTAAATGAATTTTGTGAAAATTGCCTAAAAGATATCAAAAAATGTCGATACCATTAATTGAGTAGATTTGTCTAGTTTGAAGGTTGCGAATTAGGCGTATATGAATAATTAGATGAACGGAACTGATTTTAGGCAAAAAAGTTCAGTATAGATCGAGATATCAGTATCTAAAGTTCGTTATGCTAATAGTTTAAGTTACACGGGAACTTAGCTTAAAGCTTGTGTGTGAGTTGGTTTGAGTAAATTCTTAATTATTATTTGACTGTGGTTATTATATGATTTATGTGTGTAAAGCTTTGAATTCGTTAGAGCTTGCTACGAGCTAGGGAAGCGTTAGTTGAGCTTTCAACTTTTTGACAAAAGCATAAGTGGTGAGAGTATGGAATTGCTACTCATAAACATGAGTCATGTGTTATTTGAGAATTTAGATGTAGCCTAAACCCCTACTCTTAAGTTCTGAGTGTAAGTTTCCTTGAATTTATAATTATCTTGTGATTTTGTGGTTATATATTATGCATGAAAGGTGATATGTGGATATAGTGACTATTGTATGAAGTAAATTTATATACATGCAATTTATATGCTAAATAACTATGATAATGTTTTGCAAAACATGCTATTGACAGTGATAGTGCATGGATAATCGGTAAGTAATGTGTTGTTTTCGAATATTTTGGTCTTATGATTTTGGAATCATTAGATATAGTTGGCATGCCATAGGATTGTGAGTAATCACTTATATGTATAGTAGTTTTGGATGTTGAGGCCCTGGGACATATTTGGAGGAATAAGAGAATGTGAACTAAGCTCTATTCAACGGGACATGTGAAGGGAAATAAGGAGAGTGTTAACTTTATGCTTCACTTTTTGGAACATGTTTGACTCTATGAGTCTATGTGGTGTAAAGGAGATCTGCGTATCCGATGTGTAATGATAGAGCTCACTATATGTTTCATAACTCAAGTGTCAATTTATCATATTTTATGTAATCATGTGAAATATGTTCTATGCTTGAATGAGTATGTATGCATTGTGAGAATGAACTATTAGATGATACATGACTCAATACTATATGATGTTAGACTTAGGATTAAGGTATTTGTAAGTAAATGATTTGTTGTGTTGCATGATGTTATATTTGCGTTGTGAAAATTCTTTGCATTCACTGAGCTTGTTGAAGCTCACCCACTCATTTCAATATATGCAGATTAGTGACATCACGATGTGAGCGATATGGTTACTGAGAGAGTGATCCAAGGTAGACTGTTGTTTATCGTAGGTGCTCTATTATTTATACTCGTATTGGAGAAATAGGCAATGTGGTAAAACTATTTTGGTTATTGACTTTTAAACATTTTGATTTGGCTTATAAAATTTTCATGTTACTATTATGCTAGAATAATAGACATTGATGTTGGCATGACAATTCTTGTTTGGATGATTGACATTTTGGACTGTTAAATTTAACTGTTGAATGATGAAATAAATAAAGTACTTGATGCATGTTACCTAGGAACTATTTGAGATGAATTATTTTCTCTTCTATACTACATTTTTAGCTTCAAAAGTAGAGGTATCGATAGTTGGCTTTGAAAACCAATACCTCCGTGAATTAAAACGTATAGGAAAACAAAATAAAGATTTGGTATCGATACCTTATCTCGAGTATCGATACTCGGGACTAAAGTATCAATAATTTATAGCAAGTACTGATAATTTTCGATAATTGGGATTTTTGGCTGAAAACAGTAAGCTCATTTGGTATCTTTTTTTCCAAGCGATATCAATAAAATATCGATACCTTAATGTCAGTATCGATACCTACAAACATTTTTTTGAATTTTTGCTAAATGGCCCTTATGCATGTTTGTAATTGTATGTAAGACCAATTAATAAATAATTTGCATGTAATAATGATAGTTAACTGATTGGATGACTTAAAATCTATACGAACAATAAAATGGACATTTTGTTTACAATAAGCTTTCTACTTGATGTATGTGACTTGAGACGATTGTGTGACATCTCGTATTCAGGCTTGGCGCCCAAGCCGAGTATAGGGTGTTATAGTACTCGGACGTGTACTCAACATCTAATTAAAGATTTTCTTTCCCATGGAAATTTGTCCGGGACTTATCGAGCATTTCTCACAAAATTGGATTTAGTTTGAACTCCAGCTAATATTCAAGAAGCCCTTGGTCATCTAGGTTGGAAACAAGCAGTTCAAGAAAAGATTAGTGCTTTGAAAAGAAATGACATGTGGTTTATTACAGATCTTCCACCAAGGAAGAAAGCAATAAGTTGCAAATGAGTATTCACTATGAAGCACAAGGCAGATGGAAGCATTGAGAGGCTTAAGGCGCAGTTGGTAGCCAAGGGCTTCACCCAATCCTATGGAATTGATTATCAAGAGACATTTGCTCCAGTTGCGAAACTTAATACTATATGAATACTTCTATCCTTGGCTGCAAACTTAGACTGGTCACTTCATCAATTGGATATCAAGAATGCATTTCTAAATGAGAATCTCGAAGGGGTCTACACAGAGATTAAATCTGGGATTCAGAAGAACTATGGCAATGGAAAGATGTAAACTACTGAAATCATTATATGGGCTGAAGCAATCTCCACGAGCATGGTTTGGTTGATTCTCAAAGTCAGTAAAAGGACACGGCTTTATCCAATGCCAAGTTGATCACACATTGTCTGTGAAGCATTCCTTGGTAAATAAGTTGGTTGTACTTATTGTCTACATGGAAGATATCATTCTAATTGGAAATTATATGGAAGAGAAAGCGAGGATCAAACAGGCATTAGCTGAAGAATTTGAAGTCAAAAATCTTGGTCCTTTTCCGTACTTTCTAGGAATGGAAGTGGCTCGATCAAGAAAATGTATATTTGTTTCACAACACAAATACACCTTAGACTTACTAAAGGAAACCGGTATGCTTGTTTGTAGACCAGCAAACACTCCAATGGACTCCAAGAAAAAACTCGATCGTGAAAAATGAGTTCCAATAGATAAAGGGAGATACCAATGTCTGGTACGGAAACTTATCTATCTTTCCCATACTTGGCCAGACATTGGTTTTACAATGAGCACAGTAAGTCAATTCATGAAAAATCCAATGAAGGAACACATGAGGAGGCAGTATACCAAATTCTTAAGTATCTAAAGAGGACTCCTGGAAAGGAGTTACTATTTAGAAAGATTGACTACCGAGATATAATGTTGTACTCTAATGCAGACTGGGCAGGGAGTCAAATAGATAGCAAATCAACTACAGGTTATTGCTCCTTTGTATGGGGAAATCTTGTGACTTGGCAAAGTAAAAAACAGTCTATTGTTTCCAAGAACAGTGTTGAATCAGAGCTAAAAGCACTTGCAGTTAGAATTTGTGAAGGGATATGGATCAGGCAAATAATGGTAGAATTGGGTATGAAATTTGGAAAGACTATGAAGCTCAAATGTGATAACCAAACGATCATCAATATTGCAAAGGATCCAGTTCATCATGATCAAACCAAGCATGTTACGATTGGTAGACACTTCATTGCAGAGAAGATAGAGAATTCTGAAGTACAAGTAATATACACTCTAACTCGGGAGCAGTGTGCAAATATCCTAATGAAGGCTCTTCAAGGACCTAACCTTTAGAGATTGTCTAGCAAGCTGGGCATGTACATGTACAACCTAACTTGAGGGGGAGTGTCTAATATTTAGTCCTCAAAGTTAGGAGTTAGTTTCCTATTTTGTAGATATTAGGAAATCAAGAAACTAATTAATTTTTATTCTGTTTTAGTATTACTATTTTATAGGAGGTAGTTTCCTTATTTATTTGTGTAAAGGTGTGTATATATACATCATGTACCTATTCTGATTTAATATAGAAGATTAATTAATTCAAAATCTTCACATTTAGAGGATAATCAATAATTCAAGACACAATGTTCTGATAGGTGTAAAGAACCAATTAAAAAGAGAAGCAATGCACAGTGAAGCTAGAAACTATCCCCTTCATGCATTAAGCAACAAAGTACAAATCTCAAGACCAGACAAACTCATCACATGAGAACATACCATTTAGGAATAACATCCTTGTGTCCGGGTGAGAAGCTACACACTGTAAGAAAAGATTAAAATCATGATGCATTAGCAGAGCCTTTGAATAGACAAATACAATAATAAACAAATTGCATATAACTTTATCTTCTATTTCTCTTCAACAACAATATGAGAAAAATTGCAAACCAAACTAAAAGATAAAAAGTAATATCAGAGTAATAAGTTACATTAGTGAAGTAAATATTCCAATAACAGAATAACTAGAAAAGGCAAAAAACATATCACCTGAAGTAGAGCAAGGGCATTACAAACACGATTTGATTGAATGGGAGTTAGATTTGGAGGGGAGAGAACAGGGTAAATAGAAACTATCTCCTGCAAGTAAACATGGTTTAGCATCAAGGAATTAAGACAGTAAATCTGAAACCAGAAGAATTTTACAATTTCCAATTGGCAACTCAATTAATAAAAGAATATGTAAGAGGCATCTAGCAAGTCTAAAATGATAATTAGACTGAAAACAAAAAGAACCCACTTGTTTTGAAAAAATAAATCCATGATTTAAAATGTTCAATCTAAAATAACATTTCCAATGTGCATGATAAGAATGTAAAATAAACCAAAATTTCAAATACCTTAGATATAACCTTATTTTGATGTAAAGATTGTTGATATTGACTAGCAGTTTTTTTTTCCTCAATAAGTCATTTCTCATTAGCCAAAAAGTAATATACCTTAGCCTTTCTATATCCCCTATTAGTACAAATAATTCTTTTACCTCTTCCTATTCCCTTTCTAGTTAACTAGGTACTAAGAGAAGGAATATTACAAATTGAGCTATATGTCAAATAATATAGATTTGAATGAAATTGAACAAGGCAATAATTTGACATACTATGAACAACTAAGAAATGAATAAAGAACAGAATTGATAACTTTATGTTAATAAAGACGCTGTTGAACATTGTAAAATCCCTTTAAAAAAACCAAGTCAAATACAGAAACACTCCAGCAGTATACTGACATGACAGAAGTAATCATGCAGATTCACAATTGATCTGGTAAATGAAGCATGTTACTGAGGAATTTTACCTAACTAACAACATAAGCCTACTATCATCTTTCACGTTCTAATTTTGAAGAAAAAATATATCACTTATATTTCACATTAGCTTCAAATAATATGCCTATCCTCATTTTAGTTGACATTCATGTCCAAACTTACAGTACCAACTTGCACCATAAGAAACGTAAAAAGATATCAACTTGGTGAAAGATATGCACCATAACTAAAGCATGGATATCAACACCAATAAATTAAAGAAAGATCAGCATCTAAACTGATAAGTTATCTATCAAGTCAATTGAAGACAGTGAAAAAGAAATTACAAAAATTGCAGAAAAAATAATGGATGGGAGAGGAAAGGGTGAAGCAACTTCGAACTACCAATAGTTAATAGCATACCTGTAGAAGTGCAGCAATAGTACCAAAAGAATTCCACAACAACGGAGCCAAATCTTGAAATAGTTCCCTCTTCTAAAAATAAAAAACAAAAACAAGTTTATTAGGCATATCTCTATGAGTGCAGCTACATTACCAAATGAATTCCACAATAAAGGAGCCAAATCTTGAAATAATTCCTTGTTTATAGTACCAAGGGTATACACTGGTTTATAGTAGTAACAGACAAATCTTGAACATCTAAATTGCATAAACGCATACAGAGAGTGAACATATGAGTTGTAGGTATTACCTAATCAGTGATGTGCACAAAACTTCTGGGGCTATTTAACTAACTTCTAAACCTTTATAAAATAACACTGAATCCAAATATTTTATTTTTTAAAGATGACAGCCCTAGATGATGAATTCAATTCAATCAACAGCCCAAATATCCCTATCACTCGCTTGATGAATAGTTAACTGTTGACAAATTCACTACTCTCAAGGTAGG
>CM025150.1:16759095-16787193 GCA_013467495.1 Gossypium gossypioides
GAAATATAGAAAACAAATATTTGACTAGATTAAATTATAAAGGGCTGAGTATAATTGAACCCATTATAGGAGAGACCCAAAACCCCTCATATTACATGTGAGGGGTGACAACCCTAGTTTTATTATCTAGGTTGTGTTGCTCCCCTCTCTCCTAGTTAGACTAGGATAGTGTTTTCTATTAAATAAATATTATTTCTATTATTCTTATTTAACCAGAATTCTCCTATCTCTTCCTATAAATAAATGATACTGTTAGAGCTATTTATGCACAAGTTTCATGTATGGTTGTTGGTTGTTTTGCTAGAAAGTAGTGAGAATTTATTTTCTAAGAATAAATTATATTTTCTAGGAATTACAATTTCTACTTGTTTCTATTTGAGAGAATTACTTTCCTACTAAAAGTAATTAAATAATTTCTTGCTCTGTGTTTGACTTATGTTGTTTGAGTCCACACTCGACACAATTTGGGGTACAAGGATAGTGGAGAAGGTTGTCAATGAGGGCACATTGGTTAGGCACTTAAGATGATTGTTTTGGCATGTTTTTGAGCATGTTTAAATTGTGTTTTGATGTTGTTTAGGTCCTTTTTAAAGGGAGCTTAAGTAGGATATTTGGTTATACATGTAATGAATTTGAAATGGCTTTGTTTTAGGTAAATTTGGGTCCACACGGCCTGAGACAAGAGCGTGTGAGGCACACGGCTTGGCAACACAGCCATGTGCCATCTGGTGATTTTTTCTTAGGTTGCAACTCAAAGAGTTACACGGTCTGACACACGAGCGTGTGACACGGCCGTGTGACCCTACTCAGAGAGTTACACGGGTGTGGACACAGGCTGGGACACGATTGTGTGCCCCTAGTTTAAAGGTTACACGGCCGTGTGACCCTTGTTTTACAAATTTTTGCATATTTTTCTAAGCTTTTCAAACTATTTCAAATTAGTCTTGATTTACTTTTAAGATATGTTTAGGGTTTCGAAGGCTCGATTCAGGGATGATATGTGTGTATATGATTGGTTTATGATGTGATTTTATTATTGTATGATACTAATTTAAAATGTTTTTGATTTTATGGTAATGCTCCGTAACCCTAATTTGGCGATGAATACAGGTTAGGGGTGTTACAATTTCACTACTGAGATTTCCTTAAAAGAGATAACTATCTTGTGATAGCATATGATAGTTTGTTGGCCCTAAGGTAGGTATTATCATGTGGAGTTCATTGAAGAAAGTTTTTTTTATAGATGACAACTAGTCATATATGTTATTCATTGAAATTGTCCCAAGGTGACTCATTCATGGTACATAGAATGATAAGATATTGAGTTGATGGTTGTACACTCAATATCATTCTAGTTAAATAACTTCCCAATAAGCTATGCTTAAGTTTGAATGATGGCCAAACGTGAAATGATTATTAGTACGTATGAATATTTAAGGAGTATTAAATGGATGAAAATATATTTTCTTACTAGTTGATTAAGATTGCAACTCGACTTAATTCAATGGGTGTAAGAATTATCGTTGCATCGACTTACAAATGTTTTCAAGGTTTAATGTAATACACATGAATTATCTTAATGCATATCGTTTGTTGTAATAGGTTTTAATATTTGCTTAATAAAAATATATTAATGAATGGATGCTTTATTTTTAATTCAAAAATTGACACCTACTCCCTTACTAAAGATACTTACTAAGAATAAACTAAATGAAAATAACTATAAGGAATGGAAAAGGAAGGTCATAATTGTCCTAAGCTATGGGAAACTTAAAACAGTTCTTGATAATAAATGCCCACCAACCACTCAAGCTGAGGCTAGAAAACATTGGGAGGAGTCTGATAAGATAACTCGTTGCTACATGTTGGCAAGTGTGGCCAACACATTTTATAAGCAACTGGAAAGCTGTAAGATTGCCAAAGCGATTCTAGAGATACTAGAAGACATGTTCGGAGGCCAAGCTGCCTTGGCTCGACAATCGACTATAATTAGTTTGATGAATCCCCAGCAAAAACCTGGTCCTTCCAATGATAAAGATATCACATATAAAACATACGCATTGATACCTAAGATGCTACCAAACCTTTTAGAGAAGTACAATGCGTTCACAGAATACAAACAATTTCAATATGCCAACTTAACACAACACATAGGTGGTTACTATCTGCCAACATAACCATAACTTACACACAACCCATCCTTATGCCAGCTTCATACCCAGAATTCAGAATCAGAAGCAAATCATTCAGTCGTATTCATATACATATGCCCCTTTAACTCCTCATATCATTTTTGTTCAACCAAGTATGTTTTCTCGTAATTTGCCAGTCTGGTTTGCAATATCACCTATCACATATATATAATTCATAAATCCAACATATACTCTCATATGTAAATACATACAACTCATATATATATAATTCATTTATCGATAATTCATTAAGACAAAACAACGCATTCATGCTTAATGACCCACAAGTTTAGCTTATATATTCACATGCATTTACAAACAAAATTTGCATGTATTAATCAATTAATGATAATTTGGCAACTTGGAAACATGAGACATAAAAGTGGGCTTTATCACCACACATTGGATACACGGATTTCCGTCACACCAATGACTCAAAAAGTATAACATATCCCATAAGTGTTAGCATAAAGCTAAACACTCTCAAACACACAAACATATCCCGATGAATGGAGCCTAGCTTGACATTCCCTTATCTCTCTAATCTATCCCAAGGCCTTAGTGCCCAATTCATAAAACAGAAAGGTGAGTACTTACAATCTTATGGCATGCCAACTATCCAACGATTTCAAGAGATCACAAGGCCAAAATATCCATAAAATTCACACATTTAATTACTGTTTTAATGCACATAATTCCTATTCATAAATATCAATTCACATCACAACTTGTACACAATACATGCTTATTAGATTCACATAAAATTGCACTTTAAGTGCCACAACTATGCTCATTGAGCCATCACATATTCGACCACATAGGTGTGCAATAAAAATCAGATTATAACAAATCACATATAAGTATTCACAAACACATTACCTGTCACAATATCATCACATTTCATAACTCGTCATACATTAAGCATATTTTCACAACAAGGTGTTAAACTAAGCCTTATTGGATAATATGTTTTGATATAACAAACTAAAGTGTTTTTGAATAAAAGTAAAGTTGAGCAACTTGATAAAATCAAGTTGAAATGGTTTCAATTGAGTCAAACATTTTCAAATATGTTTTAACCATTTTCAAACAAGTTAGAATTACTCTAGGATAAAAAGTATTGATACTTTTTTGTCTAAGTATCAATATTTTACAAGATATCGATACCCCTATGATAATCGATACCAAATTGACATTCTGCCATTTTCAAACCCTAGTAGGTATCAATCTAGTATCGATACTTTTCTTAAGGTATCAACATATTTCCTAAGGTATAGATATTCCTGCTTCAACGGTCACTAAAATCAGTATTATTTACAAAAAATATCGATACCCTTTTAGTTGGTATCGATACTCGTTGCTGCAGGTGAAGTTAATGACCTAGTATTTCATCCCAACGGCTACATTCACTTCTACAACAACCAAAATGGTTAAAAATCAATTAGAGGGTATAAATACCATTTTCCAAAGGTTTAGCAGCAACAAGAAACATGTACAAAGCTTAAAGATCAATCGAAACAACCTAGAGCTTAATTCTTTCATACCTTTTCTTGTAAACACTTATGAGCTTTCATTGTATTAATTTAGCTCAAGTGTTCTTATTTGTATTTGTGCTTAATTGGCAAACATCCTAATCTGGTAAGGATTGTTTCTTTGTTTGCTTATTTGTTTCTTTTTGAGAGAGGGTTAATTCTTAAGGTTTGGGTAGAAACCTTAATGGAGTTGTATCTTAAGATTTTGGAGCATAAATCTTAAGAGAGATTGTAAGGTTAAACCTTGTCCTCAAAGGTTTCCAAATTAGTGAATTAGGGAAAATCCTTAGTTGTGGTAAGCTAAGGTAGTGGAGTAGGCAATTGGGGCCGAAACACTATAAATCCTTGTGTTTTTTGTTACATATTTTTCATTGCTTCCACCACAATTTCTCAAAAGCCAATTCAACCTCCCTATCGGTGTTTTCGAGTTGATCCTTCCGAGCTAACACAAGGAAAAAAGTATAAGAAAGGCTTACAATCGGAACTTGGGATAGAGGTTTAGGCTATTCCTAAGCTCCCATTTAATGCTATGAATCGTGCATACTAGTAGCGGCTTTGGACACTCACCAATTACGCTTCCGCTTACAAGCCGGAAGCTTAAACAAGCTTTTCCTTGCCTTTAGACTTGCTTGTAGTGGCTCCCGATTGATCCGACACTTAACACGCATAACAAACACATTCAAAACTCATCAAAAACAACCTTGAACACAACCAAACAACAAGAAATACACAATTCAAGCCTCTCATTTTTCACTATTGAAAACTAACTAGTTTTGCTGAAATTGAAATTTTGACACCCTAATCTCGTTTCTAATCCTCAATTTCGATTTCAAACATCCTAAATATAATTTAATTTCTTATATAAAGCTTTAATTTTACCTAAGTCCATGGTCCTAAATTTTCTAAAGAATTCAAGCTTTGAAGAAAATGAAAAAGGGGAAAACACTTGATTCTTAAAAATTTAGTTATGAACTATCAAATTGAAGTGAAATACATTCTAATTAGGTTAGAATGAATCATAAATCACTTTTAAAACACATGTTTTCCCACGATTTTGAGATTTTTTATTTTTGAATCCTAACATACTTTAAAAACACCAAATCTAAATATAATTGTTTAAAACTCGATTTGAATTAACAACACTCTTTATTTAATCATATAAAGTCAAAATATTATATTCATTTGATGAAAACAAAAGTATACAACTCTAATTCGGGATATGAAATTAAGAAGAACAATGACAAATTTGGGGAAGAAAACACGTTTTCTATTTGAAATTGAGGGTTGTTTTGGTGTTTGGAGAGTTAATAAATCTGAGGGAATGAATCAATTTTAAAGAAACTATCTGATTTTAGGTTTTGGGAAATTTTGGATGATTGAGTGTTTTTAAACAAGAAATTTTAGGTTTTGGGAAATTTTGGATGATTGGGTGTTTTTAAACAAGAAAAAGACGTGAATGGCTTGATGTAGAAGACCAACTTTCAAAAATTGGGCAATTTACCCTTTTGATCACCCTTAATTTTTCCCTTTTCCAATTAAGTCCAAAAACAATTAAAATCCATCCTTTTTCAAATTAAACCTCAAAATTGAAAATTATTTTAGCCAACAAATAAAATAAAAATTTGATCAAGACATTCACATCCCTAAATACTCACTTACGACCCTATTTCTCGATATCTGACTCCACTCTTCGGTAATGACCCGATTCTACTAACCCAAAACTATTAGGTGGGTTTTTGGGATGTGAAAAAATGTATCTATGTTGGACATGTTAGCGACTGGAAAAACTCAAGTACTGATAAACTGTAGCCATATTCTTATTTTCGGAGTTAGCTGATCTTGCGTGATTGATGTTGGGAAATTTGTTCTAGGATGTAGTTCCCGTGCACCTCGTCCATTCGTTAGGAGATTGACTATCATCCTTTTCTCTCTCACAGAAATTTCATGAGATCCATTCTTTGTACAGAATCATAAAGAGATATATGAGTGGCATAGTACCTTGATATTTCCAATGGTGATATTGAAACTTCTTTGCCTCGAATAATTACTCGATGCCATGGCATATCCCATTCTTGATTCATCTCAACTTCTCTTACAGTGACGTAAAATGCTTGGACAACTAAGATACATGCGGGTTCTTTGGGGGTCATAAAAAATTTTTCCCAATCGAGTGATTCGATTATGTCTCTTGTTTTACTTGTCAAAAATGCTAAGAGCTTGAAACCTCTCTCTTGAAGTAGAGCTTTCTGTTGAATATTTCTCACGTGCTTTTATTTCTCCCTCTCTCAAAGATCTTAGAAATTATAAGCAACTGATTCTTTGTTGTCTTGATTGTTGGTCATGGTTTTGGGGTTAAAAAAAGAAGAGGCATGGGATTGGTGAAATCTTGAAGAAAAGGGTTGCAAACGTTGATTTATGTGGCTATGACAACTTGAAGGGTATAGTAGCTGGTAAGGGCAATATATGGAATCCAATTAGGGCTTTACTTATCTTCCAAACTTGGTGAAAATCTCTGAAGGTCATGTCGAATCAAAAACGAAAAGTTTCTAAAAATGACTTGCATGTCACGCCACAAGGACTGCATAGCGTGACCCAACACTAATTTTTCCCTTATTTGTATTAAATTCAATGATGTGTTGCACCATAGGTGGAATGTGGCACGACACAATGATAAAATTTGACATTCTTAGGCTTACAGGGGTTGTGTTGTGCCATTGGATTGTTATGTGACAACATGGCTTCAATTTGGTGTCTCCAGGACTTGTAGAAGGTCCTTGGTTGCCCGTATGCACACCCTACTAACGTCTAGCTCATCTGTTGTCATTGAAAAGATATCTCTTTCTAATTCTAACACAAAAAAAAAAACAAGTCTAATTTCTACATCTAACGAATCAAAACAAAGTAATATACAATATTTACAATTTGATTAAGTTCAATGGTTAGAATTTATGCTATGCTACCAGACTTGTTCGGTAATTCCTTAAAATTTACCATCGACTTCAGATGTCAGTCTCACCCATCTCGGCCCTTCTAATTGCTCCTTCTTCCATTGAAGTCTTGCCATTTGTCTTGTTCCTTCATAATCTGGTTTCTTACACTAACATAACTAAAGAGATACCTCCGATCGAGGTTGTTAGGGGTTAAATTGAATAATACATAACATTCCTGCCTAACTAATCCCTCACTTTGGGAATCATGACCACATTTGAACACTTCTATTTTGTCATCCATATTTATAATTAGCTCATTTCGCTCGAGATTGATAATTGATTTATAAGTGTCTAGAAATGGCTTACCCCACAGAATGGGATTTCTCGATCTTTCTCAGAGTTAAGGACTACAAAGTCTACGGGGATTATGAATCCCCGTACCTTGACCAATATATCATCGAGTACACCATTTGGGTGTACTAAAGATCTATTAGCTAATTGTAGCATTATTGAGGTGTTTTTTAACTCCTTGAGTCTGAGTTTCTAATAGATCAATAAGGGCATCAAATTTATACTAGCCCTTAAGTCACAAAGGCCTTTGCTACAATATTGATCCCCTATCTCTATAAAAATCATAAAGCTACCCAAATCTTTTAATTTTGGGGGGTATTTTTATTATGTTGTGAGTTGAGATTACTGTATTAGGCACAGATTCAACTACCTCCTCTATTGGCTCATGGTGCTTGTTTCTTCCTCGTTCTTCATGGGTTCATTGACATCTTCGAGAAGCTTCTACTCTTCATTGATGGGTGTGGTTGGCGACTTCAATACCTTGCCCGATCATAATGCGATCACCTTTACTTGCTCATTCTCATTTCTCCGATGGTTGTTGTCTATATTACTAGGGAGATTTTGACTTTTTTTTTGGAAACAAAGGCATTAATTGGATCATTTGTTCGTAGAGGTTATCCATTTGAGATTCAAGTTATCCACATGTAGCTTGGACTTGTCGAATGTCTGTCTTCATTGTTTGCATCTCTCCCACTAGTCGATTGAATCTTTGACCACATGCAACTTGATTGTTAACCATGGCTCTTTGCTGCAATGGTGGAGGTTGGTAAGGAGGGTTCGATCAGGTTTGTGCTTGAGCTGCACCTCATTGGTTTCCTCCCCATTTGAAATTCAGATGATCCCTCCAACCAGGATTATAGGTATTTGAATAGGGATCTTGACCCCTATTATTTATGTTTCTTGTTTCTTTTAGTTGGCTTTCATAATGTGGCTTCACTTTCATCATCTTGATTGGCATCTCTAAGCGGTTAAGCTTCTTTAGGATTCATTGGAATCGATCATCGTCATCCTCTTCCTTCATAACTTTTACCGTGGGAGGCTTGGATTGGTACATGAATCTCTCATTAGGCCACATGTACGAATTCATGGCCATGTCCTCAATTATTTTGTAGGCTCGTTCATACGCATGGAACATGAGGGATTCGCCAGATGCTCTATCTAGGCAAGATTTAATGTGGCCATCAACGCCGTTATAGAAAATTTGTATTTGGAGCCATGCTTACAGTCCATGATGTAGGCACTTTCTTAGCATCGCCTTGAATTGTTCCTATGCCTCGTATAATGATTCTCCTTTATATTATTTGAAGTTGGCGATTTCTCGCCTCAACTAAATGGTTTAACTAACCGGGAAAAAATAGTAGTAAATAATTCCTATATTACAATCAACCATAAAATACAGAATTGAGAGAATTAAATAACTAAACTAAATAAGCAAGAAAAAAAAACAAACGAACTAAATCAATAAACCAATCAGAAAAATTAACTCACTTCAGGGTTTGTAACTAACTTTAGATTAGGGTTTTATGGTGGAATACCTATCGATTAACCAATTATTACCTCTCGGCCTTTAATTAACTAATTGATTGGTTGATACTCACTTATCTCCCAACCTCACTTTCTAAACTAGGATAAATTATGATTTAATCGGTTCGACTTATCTCTTGACCTTGTCTAGCCTATGATAACTTCCTTGGATTGTTAATCCTAGTGGTTTAAGAACACGTAATTCATACCAACTAACCCCTCTCGGGAAACCCTTAATCCTTCGTTAAGCACTTCCTTATCCACTTGTTAATCTCCCCTAAGGGATTTAGCCACTCATGTTATTCATAATCTCAATCTCAATTGAAAAAATCATATGAAGAACACAATTGATTCGATAGAGATAAAAGAATTGAATAATCGTGGATTGAATATCGAATGGGGAACAGAGTTGGAAAATTGATTGATTAGAATAAATAATTAAATCAAATGTAAAAGAAAATAAATTGAAATACTTGAATAATATAAATAAACTCTTGGATCAAAATTTATTCCAAGAGGAAAAACAACTAAGTTATTGAAAAGTCAAAAGAAATTTAATCTACTCCTAAACTACTAGGGTTTTTAAATGCGTTTAGGACGATTTTGTTACATCAAACCCCTAATGTCTTATTTATAGAAGTGTTGACAACCCAAATTAGGCCTTCAAAACATCCTAGGTCTTCGTATAAAGTTGATTGTGCAAATGAAAATAACCCCAAAATACTTGGGCAGGAAGTTGACCTGTGTTGCGCCACACCATGTCTATGGCGCGAAATGCCACACAAAATATGCCTTGTGCACTCGTTTTGTGCTTTGACATCTTGAGAAGCTTGGGCATCACTTGACGTCTTGAGAAGCTTGGGTATCACTTGACTGAAAACATAATATAAACTATTAAATTACATAGAGAACAAGATCCTTAAGTGTGGAATTGACCCTAATTAACTACTACATTTGACGGCAAGTCACTTATCGCCCGACCTTACTTTCTCAACCAGGAAAAATTACGATTTTCTCGGCAAACTCATCTCCTAACCTCATTTAACCTTTGATTAATTCCTATGGTTGTCGAGCCTAGGGTTTAAAAACACATAATTTATACCAATTAATTCTATAGGTGTAATGGGATTTTTGTGCAAGTGTACACAGTCATTCAAGTAATAAGTAAGTAAAATGAGTTATCGTCTCCACAGGGACTGTGTATGTTAATAAATTATTTCTAAAATTATAGTTAACAATTTTGATGTAAAAAAACACAATAAATTAAATGGTGATGATTAAATTATCTAGATGCAAAATTGATCCCTAATGCAATTTTAATCTAAGTATGTAAACTATCTAACTGAATGAATGGATGGACTTTAGAAACAAAAAAAAAAATCAACATAAAATAGGTTAGGATAATTATATTAATCAACTCAATTCATTGTCATCATGCTTAACTGTGTTTGGAAAACATTCCATGGCAACTCAATCTTTCATGAGTTTGGAAACCAAATTAAGTCCTCTTAGAATCTTTTACTTAGTGAAACATGTATTTTACTGATCATATTAAACTAAGGGTTTCTTAGCATTTATACAAGGTAATAGGGAAAGTTACGTTTGAAATAGTTTAATCACATAAACCTAAAAACTATGAAAGATAATAAAGCTAACTAAAGATATTATGAACCTATAATTTAGTCGGGTTTAATGATCTAAATTGAGTATTGTACTTTTTAATTATGTGTCTACTAGTTGTCGTCTGGTTAGGATCGCTCAGCTAATCTGAATTCATCCAATCACGTATGAATGAAATACATCTTGATTTTAATTGAAAACATGATAGATTGATGCACAAACATGTAAAACATGAATCAAACAAATATTATTGAATTAACATAATCATCCTAGCTAAACAAAATTAAGCTATCATTGTTGATCGCAAGATCAATAAAAACTTAGAAAATATGTTTAAATTAAACAACAAGGATGAAAGAGTAAACTGTAATTCAATTTAGCAGCCTTTTGGATCTTTCTGACTGAGGTGTTCCTCCGATCTGCTCGTTGATCCTTTGCTAAGGGTTTCTCAAGGTGGCTAGCCAAGAGATGATCTTAACAAGGGTTTTGTTGGCTAAATTGGAAGGGGAAATGGAGTGGAAATGAAAAGAACAAGAGAGAATGAAAGGATGTTATGAAGAGAGAATGATAGATGAGTGATGAGGGATTAAGGGATGCTTTAAAAGGTGAAAAGTGTGTGGTATTTATAGGTGAAGGTAAGGGTAAAGTTTACTGAAAATAGAGTTTGAAAATCCTTCCTTTTCTCCCATGCTTAGATGGCCACAATTTGTGGAGAAAGAGGTGGTTTGGTTGCTCATTTTGAATTCAAATCCTTGCTATTATTAGCCATGAAGTGGACGGTTTCAAAGATAAAGTTGGTGTGTCGATTTCTGATATTTTTCCAATTGCAAAGACCTTCAATAAAATATCCCAAAGCTAACTTTTGGGTAGCCATATGCTTGTGCTGAAATTGGGCTTGACTCTTCCTTGTTGGATGGTTTCTTATTCTAATAATTAATTAGACATGTTCATCATGTAGCAATACTTTTACTAGGTCAAATTAACATCCTTATGACCCAGTTTTGTATGGTCTTGTCGTTCAAACAGATTGGATGTGTGCATGTCCATGCAACATTTATATTAATCTCATCTTCCATGGTTCCACTATAGAGTGAAAATTATCATATTAATAATTAACATGAAGATAATATAAATTATGCATAAAAAATCCTGTAATAAAGCATAATTGTGCATACTTCATAAATTAATGTCCAATATTAACATTTAAGCAAAATCCACTTAATTTATTAACAATTACTCAACATTAATATAATTATTAAGTCAAAAGGTGGTAAAAATGTATAGAAAAATGCTATATAATTTTGAGTTTACACACCCCAAAACTTAAACTATTGCTCGTCCCAAGTAATGCAAAGCAAAAATTTAGATAGAACATTCTTGCAATAAGTTTAATTAACATCATTAGGTAGCACCAACTTTTTCACATTAGCATACATCAACAAATCATGCTCACAAACCCTTTTTATTGATAAGTCGCACATATGCAAGCATTATTTCAAAATTCTAAGTGTGGAAAAATGCTTCCATAAGTCATAGAGTGCGTGGTTTTCAAGATCATACATACCATTCACTATTCAATCAAAGTCTCCTTATCGATCAAACAAAACAATCACAAGGTTTAATTAATGGTCCTCATAAGTTGAACTTAGTAATTCCTCTCCACTAATGTAGTCGGCACAATCATCCAAATCAACATGTATTTTATATAGTTGTAATGGGGCTAGGCTCAAGTAGGGATAAAAGAGAAGTGAATTTTAAGGTTCAATAATCTAAACCCTAGTTTTGCCTTGAATCATTTTGAGGTACATCCTTCCTACTAACGAGTTTTACCACCCCCAAACTTAATTTGAAGCTTTATTCCCAACAAGATTTCTTAATGTCTTGAGTATTTATTTTGCTCTTTTTGCTTTGATATTTGAGCAGAGCTTTTTTTTATTTACGAAGAACATGTACATCTTTCTGAATTTTTCCTCAATCTTTGCTTACCAAGACAAGTATAGTTAAGATAGGTGCAAAAATAAGATAAAATTTTAAAAAGATGGTAGCATGACATATGATGTAGGTACATACCAAAAATAGGCTCAAAGGCTCAAATTAAGGTTACAAGGGTCAAATTCATATGGTAGGCTTGAAAGACTCAAAAAATCCAAAGAAAATGTGCCTAAATCATGTTTAGATTCTTATGCCTCCTAGGATTTCTCCTCAAGAAAGTTACTAAGTCAATTCTAAGAACTTAAACCTTCATGCATGCCTATTTCTAAGGAAATTCAATTTTCATGGCAAAAGGCTGCATAAGACCTAAGAACATACAAGCATTCTATAACTCAAGATAACATAAAAAACTCGGATAAAATCAGAAATCATACTTGCATATAAGCTAATTTATGAACAAAATTTTTTTTTGAACATCATTTTATTTCAGCATACTTATGTGTAATCATTGAAGCATACTTAAGAAAAAAGTTTAAAATTCATGCAAATATTGTCTTACCCCCACCTTAAAAAGAAGTAATGTCCTCATTGTGTAAGCAAAGTAATGAATGAGAACTGAACACCATGTAGGATAGCAAGAAAGAGTGGTAAGTCATGAAGACTACTTAGGTACCAAGTCTTCCTCAACAATCCAATCCTAGACATGTTCATTCACATTACCACACTACTTAGCTTTTTATTAGAGAGGAGGCATTATGCTTAATTTATTCATGCTTGCATTTTTTTTATTATGCGAAAGAAAAATACTAACTAAGAAGATAAATATAAATACTTAAGAAAAGAAATTTCCCCCTTTTTATTAATGTGTCATCCCCTTTTTTTCAAAATTACTACAGTGTAGGCAAATGATGTTGCGGCGAAGGAAAAGGGTAGCAAGTATTGGATATTTTTGTCCTCATCACTGTTCTAGGCCTCGAGCCCAAAACTACAAGCTTTTTATTACTTGCACTGAAATAAAGCTTAACAGAAATAAACTGATTAAATATTGGGCCAACTTGACCCTCTTATTGAACATAAAAATAAAAATAAAATTGGAAATAATAATAATAATAATAATAATGAAAATAAAATTTTTCTTTTGGGCTATTTAGAAAATTTTTTATCGAAAAATTACATCAAATTAAATTTTCAAGAAAGGTTGGAGGGGTCATAAATGGTCTTGCTTAAGTTCCAATCTCCTCAGACAGAATTAATTTGAAGTACTAATTCAAGAAAAATAATTTCTAAGCAAGTCGTTTATTCAAATTAGAGAGAAAAAAATGAAAATAAATTAACGACAGAAAGAGTGAAGAGGACTCCCTCAATGTTGTTGATGATTGTCGCTGACAAAGGCAATGTTGAACAACCATTTATCATACCAACTGTATCCATCTAGAAATAAGAAGTAATGTTGCCTAGCAATTATATTTAATATTTGCTCGAAAAATAGCAGCGAGAAATGGTCTTTCTGTTTTACTTTGCTCAACTTTCTATCATTCATACAAATCTGCCTACCCGTAATGGTCATTAATGAAATCAGCTCATTTTCTATTATACCTTCTTTCTCTGGTACAAGTCCCACCTACTGAATGTCATAGATGGGATCCATGATCATTGCTTTTAACCATTAAGACTCGAGTTTCCCAAGATCAAAAACTCGAGAATGAATCAAACTCTTCTGTTCCTTGATAGATCCCTTTTCAGTATTTGCAATAGTCCACTCAATTCCTTTCTCGAGCCTTTTCAAAATATTGAAGTCTAACTCGGATGGCTCTTCTCTTGATGGGTTGGGTTGCTTGTACTCATGTGATGATAGGTCTAATGACTCGAACTGAACTTTTGAATTCAATTCTTCCAAGTTAGCTTCCAAACATGTATCATCCTTATCTTGATGTGAAGAGTCAGATGAAATACCTTCCAATGGATCATTTTATTCTAATTTTACAGGAACCAACAGGACTTTCTCGGAGATAGTAAAACAATCTTTAACCGCATCAGGAGATCTTAGGGCCTTGAGTACATTAAAGATCACTTGTTCATCTTGAACTTGCATGGTGGGTTCACCTCTCTGTACGTTGATTCTCGTCTTGTCGGTTTCCAGGAAAGGCCTTCCTAGGATGATTGGTACTTCTTTATCTACTTCAAAATCTAAGATAATAAAGTCAACAGGAAATATGAATTTATCAACACGTACCAAGACATCATTGATCTTTCCTAATGGGTATGCAAAAGATTGATCTGCCAATTGGAGTGTAATTGTAGTCGGTTTGGCCTTACCAATACCTTATCGTCTAAACAAAAACGTAGGCATTAAGTTGATACTCGACCGCAAATCGCACAAAGCCTCACCACAATAGGATTCTCCAGTATTGCAAGGTATGATGAAACTTCCTAGATCCTTGAACTTAGGAGGCAACTTATTCTAAAAAAATAGGCTACATTCTATAGTCAGAGCTATAGTTTCAAGTTCACCAAACCTTCTCTTTTTAGACATAAATTCCTTTATAGCTTTCGTATAGTTCGACATTTTCTCCAAAGCTTCTACCAACGGGATGTTGATACGTAGCTGTTTCAACACATCCAACATTCTCTTAAACTGAGTATCCTATTTATGTTGCTGGAGTCTTTGAGGATATAGAGGTTGTGGAACTTTGGCTTGGATTGGGCAGCTCTTCCTAGGTAATATATTTGCATCTAATGAAGAGGTTAGCTTATCAGAATTCATTAGTTTAGATTTTTCCTTTTTAGAATTTGTAGAATTTGGCTTTTTTGGTGCAGGAATTTCAATTGTTGGTTGATTTTCCTATTTCTAGGGAGGTTTATCTTCAACCTCAACCTAATTGGGTCCAAAATTCCTTCCACTTTGTAAATTGACCACTTTGCAATTCTCCTTGCTCGATTTTCTTAGGTTTTCCATGTCACTGGGCAAAGCTCCTTGTGGTCTATTTCGAAGTTCGATGGCTAGCTGCTCCATCTGGTTCTCCAAATTTCTCAAAGTTGCATCATTCTTCGCCATGTATGCTCTTAATAAGTTCTCAAGATTAGAAGACTTGACTGATAGAAGATTTTCTATGTTGCTTGGTACAGCACTTTGGGGTCCATTTCTAAACTCACTAGTTAATAGTCCCACTTGATTTTCCAAATTCTCCAATATTGTTACTTGGCCTTGAATCAAGGCATCATTTTTAGCAATGTACGCCTTCAGCAAGTTTTCCAAATTATTTGAAGGTTCAACTTACGGTGGTTTTTGAACTTGTTGATTGAAACCAATAGATTGATTTGATCTATACTGCATGTACATTTTTTTCGGTCCACCTCTTTGGTAGTGGATTGGTGGCTGAGGTGCAACATGATTTAAACTGTTAGTAGTAAATTGTTTCAACATTGAAGAGATAGACGATACCTGAGCTGAGAATGAAGTAAGGGTGTCAACTTCATGCACTCTAGCTACTCGTCTTCCTGAAGCTGCTTGATTTGTCGCCACTGGTAATTATTTCTGACTATGCTCTTAATGGTTTTGTAAGCCTCATTATAAGACTTCGATAAGAGAGCACCATTTGCAGAAGCATCTATCACCAACCTTGTGTGTGTGCTGAGACCATTATAGAATGTCTCCAACTGGATACAATATGGAATCCCGTGATAAGGGAATCTACGTAGTAACTGCTTAAATCTTTCCCATGCCTCGTATAAGGACTCGTAATCCAATTCTTGAAAAGTGCTGATCTCATTCCGCAACTTAGCATTTTTTCTTGGTGGGAAATACTTTACCAGAAAGCATTAAGCTAATTTTTGCCAAGTAGAAATTGAGTTGGATGGCAATGAATTAAGCCATACTCGTGCTCGATCTTGCAATGAGTTTGAAAATAGCTTCAACTTAAGTGCGTCTTCAGTTACATTGGCTATTTTGAAGGAATCACTCACCTCCATAAACAATCAAAGGTGAAGATGTGGATCTTCTGTGGGCATTCCACTGGATTGGCCTATTGTTCGAAGCATCTAAAACATCACAGGATTCAATTCAAACAGCGGTGCCTCAATCTTTGGTCTGTTAATTCCCAGATTTAGTTCGTTAAGAAGTGGCATAACATACTGTCTTATGGGTCGGTCCCTACCATCAACAATAAGGATTATATTTCGAGCATTAGCGACTCTATTCCCTTGAACATCATTTTGATTTTCAAGGTCCATTTCTACGGCTTGCCTCTAGGCTAGTCTTTCTTGTCTTTTTTTGTCTAAATGGCCTCTCAATTTCAGGGTCTACAGGGAGTAAATCGATGATTCGATCTATGCTCATGAAGACTTGAAAACAAAATCACAAAAAACTAAAGAATAGAGAAAAAAAATTAAAGAATTAATTAGTGAAGTTAGAAATTAAATAAAAATAAAAACCAAATTGCAAAGAATAATTTCACAAAGAATGATTAAGGCAACAGTCCCCGACAATAGCGCTAAAAACTTGTAACGAGATTTTTGTGCAAGTGTACATAGTCGTTCAAGTAATAAGAAAGTAAAATGAGTTATCGTCTCCACAGGGACTGTGTATGTTAATCGATTATTTGTAAAATTATAGTTAACAATTTTGATGTAAAAAACACAATAAATTGAATGGTGATGATTAAATTATCTAGATGCAAAATTGATCCCTAATGCAATTTTAATCTAAGTATGCAAACTATCTAAATGAATGAATGGATGGACTTTAGTAACAAAAACAATCAACATAAAATAGGCTAGGATAATTATATTAATAAACTCAATTCATTTTGATCATGCTTAACAGTGTTTAGAAAACATTCCATGGCAACTCGATCGTTCATAAGTTTGGAAACCAAATTAAGTCCTCTCGGAATCTTTTACTTAGTGAAACATGTATTTTACTGATCATATTAAACTAAGGGTTTCTTAGCATTTATACGAGGTAATAGGGACATTTATGTTTGAAACAGTTTAATCACTTAAACCTAAAAACTATGAATGATAATAGAGCTAACTAAATATATTATGAACCTATAATTTAGTCGAGTTTAATGATCTAAATTGAGTATTGTACTTTTTAAATATATGTCTACTAGTTGTCGTCTGGTTAGGATTTCTCAGCTAATCTGAATTCATGCAATCACGTATGAATGAAGTACATCTTGATTTTAATTGAAAACATGATCAACTGAGGCACAAACACGTAAAACATGAATCAAACAAATATTATTGAATTAACATAATCATCCTAGCTAAACATAATTAAGCTATCATTGTTGATTGCAAGATTAATAAACACTTAGCAAATATGTTTAAATTAAACCAATCTCGTTGTATTGATTAAGAGTGGAACAATGAATCTATCGATTTGTATCGATTAAGAGTGGAACAACGAATCTATCGATTGGGAAAACCAATCTCGTTGCTTGCAAAGGAAAGTAAACTGAAGAACTTCGACTGAATAAAAGAAATCTTGGATCGAAATTGATTCCAAGAGAAAAGAACAAATCATTTAATAAAAGAAAAGATAACTAAATCTAAATCTAAATCCTACTCCTAAAGTATGAGGGTTTTTGGATGAATCTAAGACAAATTAGTTACACCAAACCCCTAAGGTTTTTTTTATAGAATTCTTAGCAGCCCGAATTAGGTCTTCAGAACATCCTAGGTCTTCATAGAAGGTTGATTGTGTAGACGAAAATATCCCTGAAAAGCTTGGGCTCCACGTTGGTCTTATGTCGCACCATAGACATTGCGTGGCACGACACAACACTAAAATTATGGGCTCTTGAGTCTGTGTCGTACTTTAGCAGCTTAGGCAGCTTGTGCCATGCTTGTTCCAAGTTCCTATGTCCATTAGGCCCTAAATTCAGCATCTTATACACTTAAATTAATAAATTAGAACTACTTAAGGCCCGTGTCAGCCTAATAGGTCAGTAACACTAAAAAATATTTTAAAAATACTTATTTTATGAACTTTTACTGCCTAACTACTGAAAATAAAATAATTTGTACTAAATTAGTTAGAAAAAAAAGGTCTTTAAATGCAAAAATATACCAAAATGACTACTACATTTTACGCAGGTCAAATACCCCCACACTTAAGTCTTTGCTTACCCTAAAGCAAACTAATAAAAACAAACACAAAACAAAACAAACTAGAAAAAAATAACAAATAGGAAATAAACAAGCAAGAAAAAAATGTACTTGAACTAGTATAATACATGAAATTAGATGGAAATATATTAACAAGATAATGTAAGTAAACATGTAAATGTAGTATGATACACAATTGACTCACAATTTCTAAAATTAGATAGGTTAGTTCAATAAATTATAAAGCAAATAAATAAAAGAATATTAAATATAGTTATCCATCAAAACAAATTTATAAATATACAATTATGTTCAAATGAATATAAGTGGTAAAAATGTAATGCCCTCAACTCGACTCGATTCACCGGTTCCGGATTTCGAGTGTTACTGAACAATACAAAACATTTAACAAAAACAATTGATGTTTTCTCATTTATTTTGAACCTATTATTTCCAAAAGAAAAACTTAACATTTGGAGATTGAAAATAGAATATATGATGAATAACTCATTACATCAAATTTGATACAGATCTTTACAATTTAGAAACTATTTTAAGACAGAATCAAAGGCATATTCAAGACTGTGCCACATATCCATTATATGCATAATAGCCCACTCTGCCACCATCTTGGCGTACTCTTGGCGCTATCCCTCCAAGAGAAGTTTCTTCAACAACAACTTTGAAAAGAAATAACAATCATTGTAAGTACAAGAGTACTTAGTAAATCCCTCTATAACCATACCTTTATCGATACTTTGCAATCTTGTATGAATTTTCTAAGAGTCAACCATAAGCTGCACCATTGACTTCGATTGATACCATCACAGTGTTATCATTCTTTTATATGCCAGTTATCATGCCTTGTCGTACTTAATCTTCTATATTTTGTTAACTGAGGAATCCTTCTAATCATTTCATGAATCTCTTATCCCATGATACTTACCTAACAGAACATACCCTTATAGACTACTTTCAACAATCCATATTTTAACCCATGTTCTTATTTCAAAAAGCTGCTCACTGACATTATCTTGGGTGAATACATATATATGGTAGATACTTACACAGAATTTCATACTATTGGTTCACACTCAGACATACCCTGATCCAATTCTCTGTACATCTCCATATTGATAATTCACTGTGTATAACATCTAGATGAACTCCATATCATGTTATAACAGAATCTCATAATTCAAAATAATATTGACTCAGATTTAGAATAAATTTAGAAGAAGATGTGATACCCCTTACTTTTCATACTTACAGATCATCATAACAGATACCCTTCTCAACATACACATACACATATCTTTTTCATGGAAAGCCCTTAAGACTTTATTCAACTCTTATTCCAAAGCATATCAATACCTTATCTTGATTATACTTATTACAGAACTACTAGAACTTACTCATATATTACCATAGAGACAGACATTCAGATTCATAGCTTACTAGATATTCCTGACAGTCCACGCCATATAAACTTAGTAGAATACATCATAAAGGCAATCAGATAGAGCACGCCATTAAGGTGATCCATTCAGAATTTGCCACAAAGGCATTCCTTTTAGATTTTGCCACAAAGGCTATTCTCTTAGAGTTTGCCACAAAGGCTATTCTTTTAGAGTTCGCCACAAAGGCTATTCTTAGTTGTCGTGTTTCCGATATGAATTTGCCTAAACTCACATTATGTGAGGTTTGCCCATCATCATCTTGGGACACACTGAGAAACCCATTGGGTAATCACCATTCCTTAGTTCTTATTCAAAGCATATCATGGCCATGGACTTTTCCTTCATAGTTCATATTAAAATTCGTGTTGTTAGTCCCGACGGACTCCATTAGACACCACTGCGATGAACAGACACAAACTCTCTTGACAGAGTCTTCATCCATTGACACAATCTAAATTCAAACTTTTACTTCACTGACACACACCCAAATAGAACACACATCTCATAGTATACATTTTAGACCTATACATACTCATCCATACTTCAATGTTCCAATACTCGTATGCCCAATCATCACATACTGTACTCTTCATTACTTCGGATCCATAGTTCAATAAATTTTCTATAGATGACTCACAATATGAATAGTATACATGTAGGAGTCAGTATAAAACTCATATGATTCTCACCTATTGCAGTTCAAAGCTCCAGATCCAAATATCCATCTTGAACCATCAACAACCGCTGCTTAGAAACATAATTTCACCATTAAAACTCTTGTACATACAAATTACTTATCATTTTAATCGATGACAGCCCCATGCAGTAACCTTATACTTATAGCCTCACTGTTCAGTTACCAAATATGGATTTACTTATTCAGAACTTAACATGCAGAGCTAAAATACTTACCCTGATACGAAGTAACTACTGATTATAAAAGAACCTTAGTCTCTAGATCATCGAGGTAGGATACATTCAGATTTAAAATGGTTTTAGTATATACCACTGAAGGAAAAGAGAGAAGAAGGAAGAACCCCCTTTTAGAACACACTCTCACATATAAATATGATTCATCTTGCTTAGTGGAATTTAACAAGTTTCATACGTATCAAAACTTGTCTTCTTATTGGCCTACAGTTTTCAAGAAAAAATATAAATAAGTTCCCTTCAACAAACTTATTAGAGTAAACTATACATTTGGTTTCTAACCAGATTACTTAAAGTCTAGCTAGCAAAGTATTCCATACAAACCAGACATACTATACCTTTGGTGAATACTCATCCAATATTTCTCTTTTATCCTTTAACACGAATGTCTTTTTAGCACATGGTAAAATATTAGAAAAATCAAATTCTTACTTACTCTTGTAGTAGTTACTACACGCCCACACGTATATGCCCAAAATAATCTTTTGGGTGGACAACACTACGCCATACATGCTATTTTCAACTATACGCCGAAACTTTGGATCTGCCAGATCTTGGGTGTTACAAAAAATATCTAGCAGAATTCAAGAACAGGTTCGACAAAATAGCTAAGCGCGAAAGTAGTTTGGCACATTATATTGACCCCTGTACTTCCCCAAATGTACATATAGCTCACCACTTTATATCCACTTCTCTCACCTTCCTTATTTCTCTATTTACTAAGGTATAATATAGTATTCATGAGTACAATCATCCGAGCTTTATTTTTTTTCTTTTTCGAGATTTTCTCAATTGACATTTTTCATTTTTTATATTTTTTCTACAAGCTCAAAAATCTTATGCTCACTATACCATACAGTTCATTAGTTCACTCTTTTTTTTCTCTTTTGAAACCATCGTGGTGTATCTACCTAATCCATCAATATCAATGATCAAACATCTAAATCCGTGTAAGGACTAAAAACTAAAGGATCAAATAAATTATTTATTAGGCTCAATGTTTCATTCATGGTTAATCAAGAAAATGGATTTTGGCTCAAGTAAGGTGCTAGGGAAATATTATGAGGATAAATTTTTGGCTCAAAAATTGTCTACCAAACAGTGCCTTAGATCATCCCTAGGTAATTTCATACATAGACTAAATCAGTCAAGTCTATCAATTTCTATAACCTAACATTCAAGTAAACATGCATGTTATTTATATACCCATTTATTATTTGGTATACTTAACATCTTAAATCTATTCACAGTGTAATAAATTGAACTAATTAGTCTAAAATTTAGATAATTTAGAATCGATTATTATCAAACTAAATTTATAGTTTATTCACAATATCCTATTAAAATACTCCTAACCAATCACTTATATTTCTACAAGCTCAAGCACATGGAAAACACACAATAAAAATTTTAAAACTACTAAAACCAAAATAGAAAAATTTTAAAAATTTTCCTAAGTCACCCCTACACTTTATTCGGTGCATTGTCCCTAATGTGCAGTAAAAGATAAAGGAAATATGTTACCCGATTAGCTTTAAAAGTCCATCGTAAATGGTGGGACTGACTCCTTGTAGATTTAGCTCGAAATTTTAGTTCTTTCTAAAGTTATGAAGTTCCTACAAAGATAAACTAAACCTACAAAAATATATAGAATAAATTAATTCCTAATTAAACTAAATAAAAATAATCCAAAAATAAAATAAGTTTTAAAAATATAAATCCAAAATAAAAATGAAAAATGTTTAGAATTAGTTAGAATCAGGCTCCGACTCCTCGTTTTGCCTTGTCCGGGTCACCCTCTGAATCCAAATTTTCCTCGAGATCTTCTTCTAGGTCTTCTTCTGAATCTTCTTCTACATCTTCCTTCTGATCCTCCTTTGGGTCCTATTTTACCTCTTTCTTACTAGGCTCTTCCTTTACCTCATATTTAGCTGTTGGAAACTGCGACAGCCTTAAACCGATCTTCCTCGTAGATTGGTCTCGCTTCTTGCATCCATCGAATTATCCATTCTGAATTAGGTAACACATTCTCACCTAGATGTGCCTTTTTCTTGATAGCCCTCTTTCATTTTCGATTTCCCACCAAATGTTTCACACTCGATTCTTATATTGGATACTTTGCCGGTTGCAAGTAGTGTTCGAATTGTCCCATCGGTACTTTGGTTTGTCTACACAAAGTAGTTACTAAATGTTGAAAAAGCCATTCTACCTTACTTTTCCTTGCGCGATGAAACATGCTTTTATATATCCATGTTCCAACACATAAGCTTTTATTTTGTAATATAGCGTACAATAACATAGCTTGGAAAGTATATATGTTAGACATGTTTGAAACTGGGAAGATTCGAGTACTGCTGAATTGTAACCACATTCTCACTCTTGGGGTTAGTTGTTCCTGCGAAAATAATGTTGGGAAATTCATCCTTAAAAGGTGTTTCCACTCACCTTGCCCATTCGTTAGGAGATTGATTATCTCCTCCATATTCTCTCTCGAAAAATACATTAAATCAGTTTTTTTGCGCAAAGTTGTAGATGAATAAAAGAGTTTCATAATACCTCGTTATCTCAAATGGTGAGATAGAAATTCCTTTCCCTCGAATAATTACTCATAGCCATGGTACGTCTAGTTGTCGATTCGTCTCAATCTCCCTTAAGGCAACATAAAATTCCTAGACTACTGAAATACAGGCTTGTTCCTTTAGGACCTCACAGAACTTTTCCCATTCGTGGAATTGAATGCTCTCACTTGTTTTGTTGGTTAATGATGCCAGGGAATCAAAACCTCTCTCTTGAAGAGGACATTTCCTTCGGATGGTGTGTAGATAAATTTCAAACCTCCTCTTTTGAATTTCTTTGAAGTTATCAGTTCCCGATTCAGCATCTGAAAGGTTGCTCCTCATCGTTTTAGGACTATGGAACAAGTGAAAGGAAGAGAACTTGCGAAATCTCGAAGAATAAGGTAGCAAAAAGCTGTGTGGTTGCTTGTGAAGGCTTAGAGGATGCAGCTACTGCTAATGACAATATATAGAGGTCGTTTAGGGCTTGATTTGTCGTGCAAACTTTGAGAATATATAGTTTCCAAAAATGGCCTACATGTTGCATTATAAAGAAGGCATCACGTGTCACGAAGTGAATTTCTATACTTATTTTTGCTTCGAAGTGGTTATGTCGTACCATAGAATGTGTATGGTGCGACACAACAATAAATTCTCATATTTTCAGGTTCGAGATGGGTGTGTCGCGCCATGGGATTGTTATATGATGACATGGCTTCGGTTTGGCCTTTCGGGGACTTGTCCAAGGCCATTGGTTGTCCATACTTGCCCCCAACTAACATCTAGCTCTTATATTGCTTTTAAAACCCTATTTTCTTCTAATTCTAACATCAAATAAGAGAATAATAATCCTAAAATCTCACTAAAAATAAAAATAAAAAACTAATCTACAACTTTTACAAATTAATTAAAGTTCAGTGGTTTAAAAATTATGTTACACTACCAGACTTGTTTGGTAGTTCCTTAAATTTAACCATCGGCTTCCTCTATCCCTCACAGCTATCGTTGGCCTTCCAATCCCTCCTTATTTTGTCGGGATCTCTCCATTTGTCCTGTTTTCTTGCGTTTCGTTTACCTACACTTGCACAACTTGAAGCATACCTTTGATCAAGGCAATTAGGGATTAAATCACATAGTATGTAACATTCTTCCCTAAGTATTCCTTCCTTTTGGGAATCATGACCACACTTGAACACTTCTAGTTCGCCATAGATTTTCATTATTAACTCATTATGTTCGAGATCAATGGTCAATTTAGACTTGTTAAGAAATGGTCTACCCAACAAAATGGAGATATCTCAATCTTCCTTAAAATCGAGGACAACAAAGTCGACAGAGGCTATGAATCCCTGTACCTTCACTAATACATCCTCGAGTACACATTTCGGATGTACCAATGATCTATTACCTAACTGTAGCATTATAGAGGTACTTTTATGATCCCCAAGTCTGAGTTTTCGATAAATCGATAAGGGGTATTAAATTTATACTGACCCCTAAATCGCAAAGGGCTTATTGAATTGTTGATCCTCTATTTCTATTGGAATTGTGAAAACTACCCAAATCTTTCAAATTTGGGGTATCTTTTTCGCAATTAAAGCGCTATACGAGGCATCAGTGTTAATTTGCTCGCCATTTTCCATTTTTTATGCTGTGCCATGATTTCTTTTAGGTACTTGGCATATTTCGTTATTTTATCAATTAGCTCCAAGAGTTGCAGATTGACATTGAGGAATTTAAATAAATTGAGAAAATTTATGAAATCTACCTCGTCCCTCTTTTGCTTGTCCTATAATCTTGTTAGAAATGGTACGTTTATTGTGCTCAAGTTTACGGTTACTAGATTAGACACCGGTTTGGTTATCTCATCAATCAACCCATTGTGCTCTTCCTCCTCCATGGGTTCATCGATAGCTTAGGGAACGTCCTCCTCTTCAAGTACGGATGCCTTTAGCTTTTCTAATATCTTTCCCGACTGCAAAGCGATTGCATTTACACACTCATTCCCATCTCTCCAAGGATTATTCTCAGTGTTAGTGGGGATACTCTAGCCATTCTACTTTTGAAACATCGTCATGAGCTGCCTCATCTTGTTGTAGAGGTTGTCCATTTGGGACTCGATTCATCCATATATAGCTTAGACTTGTCAAATGTCCGTTTCATCACTTGCATCTACTATTCTATTTTTTCGAAGCGTTGACCACATGCAACATGGTCATTACCCACGGATCTATTTTGTGGAGGTTGGTAAGGAGGGTTTTGTCAGTTTTGTAATTGGTTTACACCTCCTTGGCCGCTTCCCCACCTGAGGTTCGGATAATCCTTCCAACTGGGGTTGTAGGTATTTGAATAGGGATCTCAACCCCTATTACCTATGTAACTTTCCTCCTTCAACTGGTTTTCAAAACTTGGCTCTGATTTTATTGGCTTGACAATCAACTCTAAATGATTAAGCTTCTCTAGGATCTGTTGATATCGATCATCTTCGTTGATCGCTTGTATCGTTGGAGGCTTTTATTTGTACGTGAATCATTCATTGTACCACATATACGAATTCATAGCCATGGTGTCTATGATTTTTTAGGCTCGTTCGTACATGTAGAACATGATCAATCCTCCGGCTGCTCTGTCTAGACTGGATCTGATGTTACTGTCTATACCATTGTAAAATATCTGGATTTGGAGCTACGCTTGCAGTCCATGGTTTAGGCACTTCCTGAGCATTGACTTGAAACAATCTCATGCTTCGTATAGGGATTCACCTTCATATTGTTTGAATTTGGAGATTTCTTGCCTAAGCTGAATGGTTCGACTAATAGGGAAAAATTTATGAAGAAAATTTTTCGCTAAATCGTCCCACGCAGTAATGGAACCTGGTTCTAATGAATCCAACCAATCAATTGCATTGTCGCACAAGGAGAATGGAAATAACCGGAGACGCACAACATCATCTGTTACTCCATTATATTTAAAGTTGTCACATAGTTGTAGAAACCGCTTCAAGTGTTGGTTCTGAATCATCTGGATTGTGGCCGTCTTTATCTCAAAATTATTTGCATTGATCGTTGGTATTTTGATGCTACCTCGCACGACATCTAGTGTGGGTAAAGTGTACTCGCATATTGTCCTTTGATCCATCGATACTTTTATACGGATGTTCTCTTGTCACTTTTGTGGATCTTCGAACAATGGTTTCTACTGAGATCGATTAACTGCCATGGGTGGATCGGTGTTCATCAACTGATGATGGCATCTAATAATTTACTTAGGGTCTGGTTAGGGCTCGATTGAAGTGTTTTCGCTTCGAGTCATATACAACCTACAAATTAAAAAGGAATTAAAAAAATAAAAATTAAAAAAAACAAAAATTAAAAATAAAAGAAATAAAAATATCGTATCTATAGTCTTTAACTTTTCTATTTATCTTATTAATTGTAAAGATATTTTTTGATTTAGTGTCGAAGCCTTCCTAGCAACGGTGTCAATAGCTTGACCGCCACCAAGCGTACGAATGTTTGGAAAATACTACACCTAAAATTATAAGAAATAAAGCAGCAGTGTCTGCAACTATACGAATCAAATTGTAATATAGTATTGTGCTACAACGGAACACAACGAAGTATTCAGAGAATCGTACCCAAAGGAGGATGAATTAAATCTTTTGAAAACCTCTTTACAATAATAAGTCTAAATAGTAAAAAAATAAATTCTATATTATGATAAATCATAAAAGATATAAATATCATAAACTAAACAACTGAAATAAATAAACAATAAAATAAACAAACAACTAAACCAATTAAACCAATCAGGAAGATCAACTCGTTTCAGAGGTTGTAATTAACTTCAGATTCAAGTTTTAGGGTGAATTAGCTATTAACTAACTAATTATTACCTCCCGTCCTCTAACTGATTAATTAATTGATTAATACTCGCTTATCTCTCAACCTCACTTTATTAACCAAGATAAATTACGATTTACTCTGCAAACTTATATCCCAACCTCGTTTAACCTTTGATTACTTCCTAGGCTTGTCAAGCCTAGGGTTTAAAAATGTGTAATTTATATCAACTAATTATGTAGGAAACCCTTAATACTCCATTAATCACCCCTCTATCCGCTCGTTAATCTCCCCTAATGGAATTAGCTACTCATGGTATTCATAATCTCAAACGTAGCTGATATAAACATGTAAATAACAAGAATAAACTAAAAGAGAAAAGAGTTTAGAACAATCCCAGTTTGTATAGATTAAAAGCGAAATAATAAATCTCTCGATTGAGAAAACGAATCTCGTCACTTGCAAAGGAAAGTAAACTGAATAACTTCGATTAAATAAAAGAAATCTTGGATCGAAATTGATTCCAATAGAAAAGAACAAAGTGTTTAAAAAAAATAAAAGAAAACTAAATCTAAATCCTACTCCTAAACTACGAGGGTTTTTTGGAGGCGTATAAGACGAATTAGTTACATCAAACCCCTAATGTCATATTTATAGAAGTGTTAGCAACCCGAATTAAGTCTTCAACACGTCTTAGTTCCTCGTATAAGGTTGATTGTGTGGACGAAAATATCCCTGAAAAGCTTGGGCTTCACGTTGGTACTATGTCGCGCCATAAACATTGTGGCACAACACGACACTAAAATTATAGACTCTTGAGTCTGTGTCGTACTTTAGTGGCTCGGGAAGCTTGTGCCACACTCATCCCAAGTTCCTACGTCCATTATGCCTTAATTTCAAAGTCCTACACACTCACATTAACATATTATAACTACCTAGGACCCGTGTCAACCTAATAGGTCACTAACACTAAAAACTGTGTTAAAAATACTTATTTTATTAACTTTTACTACATAACTACTAACAACTGAAAATGCAATAATTAATACTAAACTAGCTAAAAAAACAAGCTCCTTAAATGTAGAAATATATCAAAATGACTACTAAATTTGACGG
>CM025150.1:16794766-16813872 GCA_013467495.1 Gossypium gossypioides
TCCGTGAAATTGTAGGCCATAAAAATATAGTAAAAATAAATTTTTCCTCATCGGATTTGTGGTCTCGAAACCACTGTTCCGACTAGGCCCAAAATCGAGATGTTACAGCAGAAGCATCCTCGTGTGCGCGAATAGCATAAGCCCTAGCTGGTGCTCGTGCCTCAGATCTCACAGCAGAGTTTTTCATCACATCACGGCTACCACTCACACTTTTAGGATTATGAGGTGGTCTACCTCTCGTAACAATATTGCTCAGCCTCGTGGTCTGAACTGTCTCTGTCTCGGATTTCTCTGGACAATCTCTAAGATAGTGGTATAAAGAACCACACCTGAAACACGCTCCACTCTTCACTCGACACTCACCATAATGTGGTCTGTTACAGTGCTTACACTCGGTTCTGGCATCTCTGACACTACTCACACTCGCCTTAAGGTTTAAGATTGGAGCGTTGGGTACCTCTGTCTCTACTAGAATATCCCACAAAACTAGTAGCACGGTGGTGATGTTTTTTGGTTTCTTTGAAATTTACTGATAGGACTTCCCATTCGATCTCTTTCTCGAGTCTCTAGCTTCAAAATTTGCATGTCTTTTCTCTTTACTCAGTTCTTCGTCCTTATGTGCTTGGTCAACCAGTACAATGAATTATTTCAACTCAAGAATTCCAACCAAAAGCTTTTTGTCTTCATTTAATCCATCTTCGAATATTTTACACATAGCAGTCTTAGTCAAAATACACTCCTGAGCATATTTTCTCAATCTAACAAATTCCCGCTTGTATACTGATACAGTCATACGGCCCAATTTGAGCTCCAGAAATTCTTTATGTTTCTGATCCAGAAACCTCTAATTTGTATATTTCTTTCGGAACTCAATTTAGAAAAATTCCCAGGTGATCTGCTCTCTCGACACAATTGAAATTAATGTATTCCACCATTGATATGCTGAATACTTTAGTAACAATACCGTACATTTAACACATTCAGCTAGTGTACAAGATAGCTCATCAAAAACCCTAATCGTATTCTCTATCGAGATCATCCTCAGCTGTAGCTCAGAATTCTTTAGCCCCGTACTTACGTATCTTATCAACAGATGGCTTACTAACTCGGATTGGTTTCATACCTTAACGAATAATGGGAATCGTTTGGGGAACAGGAGGTGGTGCAAGTTGTTGAGCAACTGGGTTCATCCATACAAACTCGGTGAACCATTAATTCATCATCTGGAAGAAGGCTTCCTTATCTTCTCCTCCTCGGCCCTCAGATACGGGCCTCGAACTACTTGAAGCTACTCCGTGAACGGTGGTTTGAGCATTACTCTCTACTTCATCGGAATCAGCTCGGTTGGATGTCATTGCTATATGAAAACATGCTTAAAATGGTCAGGAGATATCACACTATCACAGCTTATATAAAGGCATGTATAGCTAAACTCGTACACGCTATGTTCAGCCCGAGAATCGACTAAACTATAGTTTTGATATCAATAAATGTAACACTCCTGACCCGTATCCATCTCCAGAACAGGGTTACGGAGCATGACTAGAGTTTACGGATCAAATCATATATATACTGTCCTTTATACGAGCCCTTGAGGTCCTAAATATGCATTAGAAACAAGTCGGGACTAAATCAAAAACTCAAAGAATATTTCAGAAAACATTGAAAAATTTCAAAGATGCAGAAGTCAGACGATCGTGTGTCCAGGCCCTGTGACTCACACGGTCAGAAGACACGCCCGTGTCTCAAGCCGTCTGGGCATTCAAAATAGGGACACACGGCCGTGTCCCAGGCCGTGTCTGTGCTTGTGTAACTCTCTGACTTGGTCACACGGCCAAGCCACACGCCCGTGTGCTAGGCAGTGTACCCTTCGAAGTAACCTCACACGCCCGTGTGCTAGGCCGTGTAACTTAATCTTATTTCACATGTAACTTAATCTTGATAGTTCGGTGCCAAGAAAATTTTTAAAATAAATCAGTATTAGTTTACAGAGTTACATTACTAACAAATTAGAAATAATTCCCATGACCAAATGTTTAACAAAATCACCATTAACATAAATCAAACAAATATGTAGCAGACACAATCATGTGAATCAAAAACATTCATTAAGTAAAATTGTTAGCAATTCCAAAAGATTATGCACAGAGAACGCTTAAGTCACATTGGTCTTCTAGGCTTGTAACGTTCTGAGGTTTAGAACTGTATGAGTTCAAATAAAAATATGGCTCAAAACAGTTCAAACACTTGAAATAGTTAGGCACATGACATTGTTCCCTCCCTTCCCCCTTAACGTCCCATCCAAACTCACCGCCTTTTGTCTCCCTCTCTCACCTATATTATCTCTCCATTAGGAAGATACAATATAATACTAGTGGCTTAATAAGTTTTGGGGCTCTGATGACTGAGTTTTCTTAGTTTTGTGACTCTTTGTTTTGTCACTTTGACTTTTACTCATTTATACTCACAGTGTTTCTATTCTGTACTTTTTCTTCTCATTTTACTTTTGACTTTTTCTCGATTCTTCCTTGTCACACATTTGTGCCTGACCTATAATCATTGTATTACATTGTATCTTCCTTTTTCGCTTTTTTTTTTTGGAAACCACTATGATGTATCTACCTAAACCCTCAATATCTATGGTCTAACATGTATTTCTTAATGTATTAAAGGACAAAGGATAGGGAAGAGTTCAATTTTTCAATTTATGTGTGGTCTTTGGGTTTCAACTTTTTTGGTTCATCAAAAAGGAGTTATCAGGCTCAAATAAGGAGGCTAGGGATTCATAGCATTAGGGATTCATTTGAGAACTAGCTATTCAAACAATACCTTAGGTCATCCCTAAGCATCCCACCATACACAATTTCTTTCATGCTTCCAATTAAACTGAATGAATAATAATCAACTCAAGCATTCATGTCTCTATGACTATCTAAAAGACTTTTATCTCATATGGCATCATAAAAATTCTTACTTAGGTACTTCTAATATATTATGCAATTTAACTAAGTAACCTAATCAATTCCCATAAAAAATAATCAAATTATCTTATATCAATAAAAAATTTCATGTTTGACAAGAACCATGACATGTTTTATTATCTTCAACCGCTATTCATAGTATTAATATAATCCAAGCACCATGCAACAATAATAATATTTTTTAACAGTAAATAAATAATTAACTAAAATAAAGTAAAAAAAAAAAAACAACACACAAACTAATCCTATGTCCTTCCCCTCACACTTTAGAAAATGCATTGCCCTTAACGAAAAATAATTAAAGTGCAAATAAGAAAACTTCCCTGAGTAGGTTGGATCCTTGCTGTTATGATAATTTCAGGATTTGTGTGCTCCATGCAGATGAAAAGAGTACCTAAAAATATACTACGATAAAAAGAGGAAAAATGATAACTGTTAATAATGGGTGACAGAATGTCTCAGATGAACTTGGCCCTTCGATGTTGTGAGGTTGTGTTCTATCTAGGATGTCACGACATTAAGGTGCGATGCCGCGACATTGACCTAGTTTCTGGCTTCTTCAATTTTTTTTCAGTTCTGTCACTCCATGATATCTACACCTTCTATAGAAAAAAACTAACACAACTAAAATTAATAATAATAATATCAAAATTTGTAGCAGGAAATAGAAGTTCTTTAAAAATTGAGACAATCTGTGTCGCCACCATGGAAGAACTTCCAACTGGTTCTCGACACTTTGATCCGACGTTTGTTCCTCTATCGATTTATATGAACCATCTATTTCGGTATATTCCAATAATATTGCCCTATCTTTGACTGATACGACATCCATATTACAAGCCATTTGGTACCAAATTCGAGCCAACCCCAAATCATTTTTCGGGGAATTATTGCCTCAAGCTTCCTCCTCTCAATGTCACATGAATTTTTGGTCACTCCAATTTTGTTACCCTTGTCAAATGAGAATGAGTCGAACTCATCGATCTCTTTGGCTGACACCTTCTCTACAATGGCCAGAAATTGTATTGGCTCCTCTACACTTTCATTCAGAATCGGTTTATGCTCTATGTTTGTGGTTACTTCTACTTTTACGTCAGTAGCTACATTTACTGTTATATTTTTTTCTACGTTAATTAGATCAGGGACACCTTCGAATATGTTTAGTTCATCAACACAGTCCCTAATTCCAAAATCTTGTTGATTTCCATCATCTAAGTCCAGAAAACTGTTGGTAAGGCAGTGGTCATCATGGTCAAAGTTGAGAACATCATGTACGACCTCTTCTCGTAGAGGTAATGCCTATGATATCTCTCGGAGCATTGCCATCATTTGTGTCATCTTATCTAACATTCTTAATAAAATATTGGATGTTTCATTGTTAGCTTGGTAGATTTAATCACACTCGGATGAATGTTTATTCGGCTCACATATGGGTTCCTCTGGATACTTGCTTTTCTCTTTATGGTCATAACTCTCATATGCATCGTAAGGTAACTCGTCCAGATTTCTGGACATATTGTATTCATTGTTATCACTCCACCGGTTTATCGAAGCTTTATTCAACCAAATTTGTCCTTTATTACTGTGCCACTCATCATACCAAAAGGATGACTCATCTGACTCAGACCCACTATCGTAGTAATCAAATTTACACTTGCTAAAGTTTGTCAGGCTTAATTTTTCCACATGACAATATCTCTGGTGGATTAGAAAGAGAATCTATTAGATATTCAGGCATATCAATCCTTTTATCATCTAACTCATACAGAGGTTCATATGAATACCTTTCTTTTCCATATTCGCTATACATACTCCATTAATCCATCGAATCTCTACCGAACCAACTTAATTCCATGTCATCATATAAATTATCCCACATCTTGCCTTCATACCAACTGTAATCATTATTAATTGCACTCATGATTAAATTTTTTTAATCAGCGAGAGAAATAATAAAATAATAAAAATTATGAAAAATGAAAATTAAGCTGAAATAATAAATTAATAAAATTAGCACACTATCTAACTCGTTCGTCTTTTAACTAATATTATTTGTAAGCAATTGATTCCATAACAATTATCACTGTCCCAATCCCTGGAAACGGCACCAACAACTTGATCGCCTCCGGACGTACTAACGTCCAGAGTGTGAATACTACAATAAAATATAGAAATACGAGGCGATATCTGTACGTATATGGGTCGAGTTATAATATAGTTTTACAATGAAGTAGGTGAGTTCTCCGAGGATCGTACCCAAGAGAGGTGAGTGCTAGATCAATTCTAACCTAAACACAAAAAGATCTAATTAGTACTCTAAATCAGTTATAGTACAAGAACATAATAAAAGGGTTTTTAAGGTTTCTATAATGATAAAATAAAATAACAAAAAATAAAATTTAAGAGACAGAAAAGTAGAATGAATCAAATCTTGATTATGGGTGATTAGCTCACTTCGGTAATCCATATCAACTGTAGTTTCAGGTTCTTTGTCAATCAACTAGTCGCTACCCTAGTAGGATCTTCCAATATTTTACTAAGGATCTTCCGATCTTTCACTAACATAACGAGTTAGCAAGGACTATTTATCTTTCGACTTTACAGTCCAGACTGGCTTGGGATAAAGGTTTTCACGGATGGTCCATACCAATTTTGGGTTAATTCCCACCGTGATGACTTCTTGGGGTTGTCAGGCCTAGGGCTTGTTTCATGTTCCTCCTTTTCCAAATAGCTGATCAGTTGAGTAAATCTACAAAATAGTTAATAAATCATGGCTTTCGATATCTTCAGTTGCAGTATTCACACTCTGGACGTTGGTACGTCTGGATCAGTTTATCATGGTAGACCAGCTACACATTATACAACTCAAAGTCACAAATTTAGGCCCTAACATCCGACTATTAGCTTTTACTACTTACCAATCTTGGTATACCTCTTAACTGTCACAAGGCCATTCGGCAAGGTCCAAAATCAACATGCAAAATTAATCACATGCATAAAATATACCATTTCTTAAACACTAATACACACAAAAGGTTAGACCCACACCTTATTTACTTGAATCTGATGCACTAACGTAATCGCAACTTCTACAACTTAAATCTAGACAGCTCTAGACCGGATCTGTACACAACATGAATGAAACTCGGTTAAAACTAGCCTTTAGAAACCCCTATAAGGTTCGAACAGAACAAGGATTAACAATGTCAAATCAAATTCAATTTTTGATCACTTACTTACTCTATTTTGATATATAACGAAGACATGAATGAGTTTTGATGTCACTGCTGATCCATGACATTCGGATTAGGTCCTTCAATCAAAATAACACTCAAAAGTTAGTATAGAATATTCGACTATGCCACCAGTAAAATTCAGCCAAAGTAGAAAATAAAAGAAGGAAACAATATAAGATCTGATTGAAAGAAAAACTACTTACTCCACAGGAACGACAGATTTGAAGAACCAATGAAAAATCCAAGCAGTACAAATGAATTCAGCTAGAATAATTAATCACATGTATAAAATAAACCATTTTCTAAACACTAATGCACAAAAAGGTCAGACCCACACCTAATTTAAATAAATCCGATGCACTAACGTAATTGCAACTTCTACAACTTAGATCTAGACAGCTCTAGACCAGATTTGAACACAACATGAATGAAACTCGATTAAAACCAGCCTTTAGAAAACCCTATAAGGTTTGACCAGAACAAGGATTAACAGTGCCAAATCAGATTCAATATTTGGTCACTTACTTACTCTATCTCGATTTAGAACGAAGACACAAATGAGTTTAGATGTCACTGCTGATCCATGACGTTTGGATTAGGTCCTTCAATCAAAAAAAACTCAAAAGCTAGTAAAGAATATTTGGCTATGCCACCAGTAACATTTGGCCAAAGAAAAAAAAGCAAGGGAGAAGGAACCGAGATCAGATCTGACCGAAAGAAAAATTACTAACTCCACTGGAAGGACAAATTCAAAGAACCAATGAAAAATCTAAGCAGTATTAATGAATTCGAGCAAAATAACTAATCACATGCATAAAATATACCATTTTTTAAACACTAATACACACAAATGTTAGACCCACACCTAATTTATGTGAATCTGATGCACTAACGTAATCGCAACTTTTACAACTTAGATCTAGACAGCACTAGATCGGATCTGTACACAACATGAATGAAACTCAATTAAAACCAACCTTTAGAAACCCCTATAAGGTTCGGCCAGAACAAGGATTAACAGTGTCAAATCAGATTCAATTTTTAATCACTTACTATATTTCGATATAGAATAAAGACACAAATTAGTTTCGATGTCACTGTTGATCCATGACGTTCAGATTAGGTCCTTCAATCAAAATAACACTCAAAAGTTAGTATAGAAAATTCGGCTATGCCACCAATAACATTTAGACAAAGCAGAAAATAAAGGAAGAAGGAAACAAGATAAGATTTTCATCAAAAGAAAAACTATTTATTCAACCGAAACGACAAATTTGAAGCACAAAGTAAAAATCCAAGCAGTACAGATGAATTCAGCTAGAATAATCTATAATTCAAAAAGAAGAAAAGAATAAGAAGAATAGAACACAAAGGGGCGGCACAAGGGTGAAGAGAAATAAGGGAAGAAAAAAGTAGAAAATGAAGGAATATTGAGAGAAAATAAAAGGGAATGGGACAGCAATAGGGGAAAAGAAGAGGAAAAAGATGAAAAAAATCAACATAAAAATTAGTTTACTCTTTTAAAAAACTAATGGCCTTTTGATAATTCAGATAAAGTCTTTGAATATTCAAGTTAATTAGATTTTACAGTGTTTGAGTCAAACTAAAATCTAAAAAATTGCTAGAGGTGGACGGCACAGGCTTTAAAAAAGAATTTGCGAGCAAGCAGAATCAAACTCAAGTTACAAGAATGATTTCAGTAACACTTAATCACTAGGCTAGTAACTCACTTACATCCAAACTTATTTCCAATTAGTTAACATTCAGGGCAAGTACAAGTTGGACAGAAGGAAAAGAAAGGTATTAATAAAATATGCAGCACTAATGGGAATCAAACTCATGACCCCTTGATGCATTAAAAGTCTCTTAACCAACTACTCCACTTCAAGCTTTTCATCAACCCTTGAGTTTCCAGAAGCACTAAATAAACTAGACTACAGACAGTGGCCACAACAACAGCAAATAAATTTTCAAAACAACAATTCTTCCTAAAAAATTTTAACCCCCAAATTGGGGCGTGACACAAATCATGAGTTGGGTAATTCTTCTCATGGGGCTTGAACCAGCGTGGCGCATAAGTAGTCACCTTTCCATTCTGAATGAGCACATGCTCTAACCCATTCAAAAATGCATCTATGAACACCACGTATTCTATTTTTTATTCTGGTTGATTCAACATTAGGTCTTTGGTTAGTGCTTTCTTCATCTTATAAAAACTGTGTTGACATTCTCCAGACTAGTAAAACATCTCATCTTTCTTTAACAACTGCGCCAATGGTTTCACAATCATGGAGAACCCTTGGGCAAACCTTCTGCTATACCTCGTCAAACCAAGGAAACTACGTACCTCTGTAACACTCTTTGGTGGATTCCATTCTAGTGCAACCCGAATTTTTTCAAAATCTACCTTAATCTCATCCGTGGAGATAACATGGCCAAAGAAGTGAACTTCATTCGGCCAAAACCCAAACTCGTTGAACTTGACGAATAGTTTGTTTTCTCAAAGAACATTCACAACTATCCACAAGTGTTCCTTGTGCTCTGCCTCACTCTTCGAGTAAAACAAAATATCATCAATGAGGACAACCACACAACGATCGAGGTAAGTTTGGAATTCTCTATCATTAAACCCATGAACACTACTAGAGTATTCGTCAAACCAAAAGGCATCACCACAAATTCATAATGCCCGTAACGAGTGCAAAATGCAATCTTAGGAATATCATCTTTTTTAATCTAAAACTGATAATACCCCAACCGTAAATTAATCTTTAAAAATATTCTAGTTCCACTTAGTTGATCAAACAAGTCCTCGATCCTGGGTAGCGAAAACTTATTCTTGATGGTCACCTTGTTCACTTGCCTATAACCAATACACAATCGGAAGGTCTCATCCTTCTTCTTAACAAATAATATTAGCACACCCCAAGACGAAACACTTGGTCTGATGAACCCCTTATCTAACAGTTCTTATAGCTAAGCTTTCAACTCCTTCAGCTCTACTAGAGCCATTCTATACAGCGCACTTGATATAGGAGCAGTCCCCGAAGTCACATTAATAAAGAACTCTACGTCTCTATTTGGCAGAATACCCGGTAATTCTTCTAGAAAGACATATGGAAATTCATTCACAACTGGTATTTCTCAAAGTCTTCCCTCACCATCTTAGATTCCAAGATATACACTAAGTAAGAATCTCCTCCTTTTGTAATCATTTTCTAAGTTGTAACGGTTGAGACTAAATTGTTTCTGATATCCCGCTTCACCCCTAAAACGAACGCCTTACTACCATCGACGGATAGTAACCATACCCCTCTAGACTTGCACCCAACTATTGTGTTATGTCTCGCAAATCAATCTAATCCCAATATGGCGTCAAACTTGTGGAAACTCAAAAGCATTAAGTCCACCAAAACGACATGTCCGCTAAAAATAAGTAAATAGTCATTTACCACCCTATTTATTACATTACCCTGGCCTAATGGATTAGTGACTATCATACTAACCTCAATAGGGACAACTCTAAGGATCTTCCAAACCACAAACTTATCACAAGTTTAAGAATGAGTAGACCCAGGGTCTATTAGTGCGTGTATGCTAGTGTCAAATAAGAGAATTTACTCGTAAAGGCGTCGAGGGATTCAGCGTCCTCCTTTGCCTACATGACATAAACTTTAGTTGAGGCTTTCGGGTCAGGCTTAATTTTATTTCCTCCTCTTCCTATAAGCAATCCTTCTTGTAGTGGACTTCGGCTCCATAGTTCTAACATTCCCCGGTAGCCCTCCAGCAGTTAGCAGTACGATTTTTCCCACAACTATTACAAACGGGAACCTTCATTCTTCGGATCCTCCGTGATGGCTATGGAAGTGTCTTGGCACCCTCTTTGCTCTTGTTGGAAACCCGTAGTCTATGACTCCCTCGTTGGGACAACAAGGTAGCCTTTTATGTCTCTATGTCTTTCAAACCTAGTGTTAGAAATCGTGCCGGTAGCTATGCGCTTGCTCCGTTCCCTACCCCTGACCTTATTTCTTTCTTGAATGGCTGCCTCCATTCTTTGATTCTTCGCTGAAAGTGCAACAAAATCCCTTATCTCAAGGGTAGACAACAACACCCTAAGTTCCTCATTCAATCCTCCTTCGAACCTAATACATAGGCCTTCTTCGTCTGGAACCAAGTCCTTGGTGTACTTACTTAACTTGGTAAACTCCTTCTGGTATTCAAATATTGTCATACTTCCTTGCTTGAGCTTCAAAAATTCTTTTTTCATCTACTCGACGAAGACTCTATTGATGAATTTCTCTTGGAACTTTATTAGGAAGAACTCACAGCTTACTTGCTCTCTAGGGACCATGCTGGATACCGTGGTTCACCATTGATACGCCTCATCTTTAAGTAGGGAGATGGCGTATCTCAAACTCTTGATTGGGGAGCACTACAACTCCTCTATTACCAGTCAGACTCGGGAAAGCCAATTTTCTATCACAATTGGATCTTCTACTTTACTGCCTCTGAAGTCTTTGCACCTCGTTTATGAATGGCGTCCACACGGTCTCCTTTTGACACTGCTACAGTTGGGACTGGAGGTGTAGAGTTCATTGTTGGTGCAAATTCTGCCATCCTCATAGTCTTCTCAGGTCTCACTATTTCATCACAGCGCCTATAGGAGAAGGTTGGTGCAGCTTTAATGCACCTATTGAACGATTTTCCCATTACATGGCCTATCATTTCTATGAAGGCCTCCTTAGCCTCAGTCCCTAACACTCCCCGTCTCGCAGAAGGCACAGGGTTGCTAACTGATGAAGGGCCATTGCTTTCTATCTCCTCCCCTTCAGTATTCCTAGAATTTATCGACTTTCTTCTTTCTTCCTTCGGTACAATACACAAACTTAGTTAGCAATACTATGAGGGGCCAAACCAGGTTTATGTAAAATGCATTGCGGGGTTTCTAACTAACGATGGTTTTTCAGAATTGTCTAAATTGAAGCTCTGATGGAAATCAAACAGTAACACCCCATATCTAACCCAACCCTCAGATCCGGGTATGGAGCGTCATGAGCCAAAATCATTGAAATAACTATACATTTTTAAAACCAACTTTCCAAATTGGCGGGGTAGCCGCTTACCAGAGTGGTGTCCCTTTATTTTAAAAAAATATATATGGTTGAAAGCGAATTAAAAATAGTACCACGCTACTCTAAAAGATTAAAAACTCAAGTAAATTGTGTTTTTTAGAAGCTTAGAAAATATTCACAAGCTCGAATAAAATTTCTTATTGAGTTATCGCTAGAACAATAATTTAAAAACTCAACTCATTTTAATCTAATAACACCATAAACCACGTTTAATAATAAGCCAACAAGGCTACAAATAAACATTCGTAAATAGAAAATATCATTTCTCAACATACAAGTTACTGACTTTCAAATGGTGGCATCTAACAGTCATTCTAATTCCCCCAGCAAATACATGTCACACGAAGAAAAACAAAGAAGGCTCACAAATGGGCCATTAATCTGGTTGATTCGCTGGTATCACGACGTTCAACCTAAGAATTTGGATATAAGAAGAAGAAACTAGGTAAGTTCGAGAAAACTTAGTGAATTCCCGAGAAATAAAATCCCACAAAAGAAAAGACCATCAGACATTAAGAGATTAGACTCAAACTAACAACTAGCACACCACATTTGACGAATGCAATTCTTTTTTACCTGAAGTATCCATTGGCGAATACTCCCACTATCAAACTTAGCCTACTAGCGGACACCATCTATTTTTGGAAACTCACATATGACAGACATGGGCAGAAATGCTCTACAGGTACGCCACTTTTGTTGACTACCTTGATATAACTGTTAGACATAGTACTTATATTTCATACAACGTGCACTCCTTATTTTACACACATGCACCATTTTACCCACATACTCCCTTCCTTGTGCTAGCTTCTAATCCTAGTTCCAACGAACCATTTTGGATGTATCTTCATACCACTCATCAAAGCTATTTACTAGTCATAACCTCCATACCCCCAACATCCTTCCTTGTAATAGAACACGTAGGTGTTCACCCGCAAGGCCGAGTTTCATCAGTCATGGTTTACACCAAAATGCCATACTGAAGGCAAAACATATTATCATATGTCTTTTTTTCATTATCATACGCAACATCACTCCACTACCTCCTTACACCAGTCTGGATATAGAGCTTGTGCAACAACGAAGGAGTATTTAAACCATGAACATACCAACCTTTTGTGTCTGCTTAGCCGTTTATACCATTGCATGCACCTACTCCTCAAACACATTTCCTTAGACACAAGTATTAAAACCAAAGGACAAAGACTTACCTAGCTATATAGTTATAAAATTTTACACGAAATAGCATAAATAATAGACTTAATGTACGAAGGAACTCGTCAGAATTTTGTACTTAGAGCTTTATCTACTCTATGGGTTCCTTCCCTTTAGTACTAGGACCTTCTCTCGTTTCTTTGGCTAAAATAATAAAACGACTTCTTTAAGCATCAAAAACTACCAAAACTTTATAAAATAACATAAATCTATAGACATGCAAATAGTTTATGGATAGAAGTATCCTTCCTATCCAGTACAAATGAAAATCCTACTAAACCTCTCTAAAACAACTTCTTTCCATCTAGTAAAACTTAAAAGGTTTAAGAGTTTACCAACAAACAGCTTAAGATAGAAGCTCTTATAAGCTTCACAGACAGCATATTCATTAACGATGAATAATTGTTCTAGTTTTCTTCGATGATAACAAAGACTAGCAAAGAAGATGAAATAGAAGTCTTCTCTCTACTACTCGGTTATCCTATTTATAGATAACTCATATCCAAATCCCACTTAAGGTTAAATTCAATCAGTAATCATTCTAACACACTTTCATTAACTATTCACATCCTTCAAAGTCTCCAAGTGTCCTATTTCCTAACATGTTACCTCTACTAGGATGCTAAATGACTAACCACTAACTACTACACTTACATTATCAGCGATAGAAAAACATAGGTGTCGAACTTCTTAGCGAGAAAGTTCGCCTAATAAGGTTCTTGCCACAACAAATAACTTGCCAATCTGCGAAGTAGAACTCCGTTGTATCGACGTACTTTTATGAAGTACTTCGCCATAAAGTTACCAACCTTATCCCGTCTGAGTCTCGCAGCTTAGGCTGTCTTCACCATGTGGTCCCTCGAACAGTACTAGCTCGCCAAATGAGGGTGTGGCAATGGCAACTCGAGTTGCTAGATGAGGTGTGCTATAACACTCGGCTACTCGAAACAGTAAAGTTATATGTCAATGATTATACGACCAAATTTAGGTTGGTCAACCCAAAGTGGCCCAACAGACTCGAAGGTGTATCCGCAGGAGGTGAAAAAGAGCAAGAAGAGGAAATACAAGAAGAAGAAGAAGACAAGAAGGAAACAGAAAACGAAGCCCCCACACCTTATGTAGATGACTACAGGAAAGTGTTTACACCCGAGTGCCCCTCCACTAAAAGGGTAGTCTTCCGAAGCCCCAACAACCGGCCTATTCATCAGTGCTACAAGAGGTTGGTCATGAAGAGAAAAGGAAATGAGAGGGCAAAACCAAAGCCCCAATCTGGAGATGATGACTAGTGTATGCCTTTGCATACTTTTCTTTTATTTTTTATGTAGCATGTAACTATAAACTATTGAATTTATTTTTTTGGGGACGGATTTGGACTTGCTTGTTTGTTATTTTTCTTTTCTTTTATTATTTTCTTTTGCTTTTCTTGTGTGTTTTTGTTTGTTTTTCTGTGAAGCCACTCCCTCAGTGACTACACTACAATACCAAGCGAAAACATGAAGGTGGATGACCCTAGTATAAGATCATGAACTATCACGCCATTCAAGGAAACCCACTCACCTTTTTATTTTTTTATCGAGTATACATTGAGGTGTGTAGTTTAAGTGTGGGGGATGTATATCATTTTAGTTTTCTTTGTTTTCTTTATTCTTGTGTGTTTAATGGCATGTTTTAACTTTTACGATAATTCTTTCAAAAAATTTCAAAATTTACCAAAACATATTTATTTTGTTTTTTTGATTTTCTCGTGTTTGCATGGTGTTTGGCTTACAATTAAGAAATAGGTCACAAGATGTAGATATTGAATAAGTGTTTTGGACTACTGAGAATATAAAATTTGGCTAATGTTAGATAATTTGGTATTCTTAGAAATAAACTATTTAGTTCAATAAGTAATTTGCTTAATAGACTAGAGGCAAATACTTGTAATAAAAAATATGTACATGGTGTCATAGGATAAATGAATTGTGTGGATACTTGTAGATAAATGAAGCTTGAAATTATTTTTGTTCATTCAAATAAATGTATGCATGATAGGAAATGTGTCTTGTAGAATTTTTTGGGAATGACCTAAGGCATTGTTTGAATAGCCTAGAGTCAAAAAGACTTACCTTTATGCTATTGACCCCTAGTTCCCATAATTCAAGCCTCAAGTATCCCTTTCTTAATAAGCCTTATTTTTGAAGCCTTGAGCCTAAATTGAGTTAAAAACTCAACCCTTATATGTCCCTAATCATTAAACGCATTATGAAATGGTCGTCGAGCAATGGATATTGAGGGTAGGTAAAGACATTTTGGTGGCTTCATTTTGTTCTTGAGAGAAAAGAGAAGAGGTTGTTTGATATAGTGTATATAGACTCTTTCTAAGTGAAATTAAATGAAAAATCAAGAAATAAAATTATGTGAGTTAAAATCAAGAAACAAAATTATGTGAGTTAAAAGCATTGTGACTGAAAGAATGAAACATGTAGAAAAAAAATCTCAAAGGAAAACTCAAATTCGAGCTTAAAAGGAAATCTTTCGATTCATAATTTGTTAGTGTTTGATAGATTTTTGTGTGCATCAATATCAAACAGTATCTTTTAAATCTTTGGAGAGATAAGAAATGTGAGAGAAGCATAAATAAAGAGGTAAGCTTCACAATTAAATTGGGGGCGAATAGGGAACAATATTAGTCTAGTCAGTCACATCTATGTCTCTATCTTCTGGGAGTATTTGCTTCGATGCCTAAGACAAAGAATCTCCCCAATTAGACTTGATAGACGGCACATCAGTCTTCAATCGGTTTGCTCATTTTCGATTAGACTAAGGACATGTTTAGGTTCATCTACTAATATAAGTTGTCTTTCCATATTACGATCAAACCACGTAATATCACTTAGTATTAGTTTAAATATTACACAGCCAGTGAAATAATATTTGCTTCTATTTTGCTTTGCATGCAAAAACCACATGAGAAAATTATACAAAGTATATTAATGTAATCCATGAATTATTCTATTAATCAATTTGTTTGAAAAAATTTCTAGTTTACAAATGAATATACTACACTTAAGGAACCAAACCCAACAAAGTCCATATTTCTTCAATAGCTTCCTGAGCAGTTTTACTCCTAGACATGATGAAAGTCCTCTACGAGCCTTCCAATATGCATAATTTTTGTTCCAAATAGCAACGAGGGTCAAGTAATTGAACTACCTTTCTTCATGTATTCTATGGTAGCAAACCAAACACAGAATCACCTTCAAACAACTTTTAAAGTTTGCTCTAATACCAATTGAAAGAGCACACATCAATTTACTCTCTACTCAAATTGATGTCCCAACTACTGTTTGGACAAATGTTTGAAATTGCGTATCAACATGTGATACTTGTTAACAAAGTTAGGATTCGCCAATCTTACTCTTTGAAGCCTCACTCAAAAAAATATTTCATTCAACTATCATTTGGATCACCTATTGGCTAAAGCCTAATCTACCTTTACACAAAGAAGCTATTGCAACCGCAACAGTGACTTGCAATTGTTACAAATCACTCACCCCAAACAACCTCACTTACAATAGAGTTTACTCTCCAAGAAAAGCATAACAAAATAGTGTGAAAAATACTAAGTATAAGATACACAAATAACCAGCCAAAAGCATTCCAACAAGAACACCAACATGTGCAGCAATTCAACCTATTTACATTCCAAGAATGATAGCTTCTCCAAGTAGCTTTTGATCAGATAAAAATCTTAGTTAAAAGTTGAATTTATCTCTTGAACTATCTTCAATAATTATCCCATAAATTTCCTTCATCTCTAAGAAAAACAACTAGCTTAGTCACCAAGTAAAAGGATAATAATAAGGCTTCAGATAAGGATAAGGCTTTAACATGGAATTTTGATCCATCCTCCTTATACTCTTCCCAATTTCAATCAACAAAAAACAAGATATAATAAAACATGGCTTGAGGATCATTTTCTGATAGTGCAACACATCATGAAAATCAAAGGAAAAAATGCCAACTTTATATTGCACTTAGTTGTCATAAAGTCATGTCCATACTATTGCTCGAACAAGGGATACAAAACATATCATTTAAGGAACTGCTCAAATTTGAGGAGAAACTTCAGATACAATAACAAATAAGGTCCCAACAAATGTGACTTAGATAATTTTAGTGTGTTAACAGACATCATACAACTAAATTACCCTGGTGAAAATAGTGTAATTATTATACATTTCGATTAGAAAATTTCTATGAATAATTTGATGAGCTCTCAATATTTTAATTATTAATAAAAATTTTACAAAAATAATTTATATTGAAAATACAATAATTTGTTCATATATAAATTATCATTGTTATAAATGACAATTTATTGATTTCTTGTATAAAGAGTAACAAATTAGTTTCTTTACTATGTTAGAAGACAAATTGGTTTTTAATCATTATAATTTTCATAATTGTTTCAGTCGTCATAATAGTATACTCGCAATTGGGATTACATGTAATTGACATCAAATTGTAATGTTTAATGGTGACAAAATATTTGTAACTAAAAGTAAAATGTATAGTGAAATTTATTTTAGCATCACAATAATGAATAATAATAGCTACAATATTTAATGTTGTCACTATTACATCATTTCCCTAGAAAAGAACTTGAAGTTAATTTGAGCATTTTATTAGTAAGTGTCAAATGGATTTGATCACATTTATACACTTATAGTTGTGATTTACTTGAGAGGTAATTTAAATCGTTACAGTTACATCATTATAAAAAAGTAAAATTATATAGTGACAAAATTTTTATGGTCACATTACTAGTGATTATTGGATATGTTGTCACTATCACATCATTCTCGAAGACAAAAAAAGAATTTGGAGGCAATTTAAGCATTTCATCAATGATCAATTGGCAATGGCAAATGGCTTTGCTCAAAAGTGTACACTTATAATGACAATTTACTTGTGACATAATTTAAATCATCATAATAACATGATTATAAAACTAAATTTTCTAGTGACAAAAAAATTTATCACAATAATAATTAATAATAGTGTCTAATATAGATGTTGCCACTATTACATCATTCCCCAGGGAAAGAAAACTTCACGTTGATTTTTAGCATTTCTTTAGTGAAGAATTGACAATGATTAATGGATTTAGTAAGAATTATACATCTATAGTGACAATTTACTTGCGATACAATTTAAACCATCACAACTATTATTAAAATACTTGTGATACAATTTAAACCATCACAACTATTGTTAAAATACTTGTGATACAATTTAAACCATCACAACTATTGTTAAAATAGTAACCAAGTATTAATGAATCACAATTATTTATTTTACTACTGTCACATACAAAAATTTTTACAAATAATCAACTATTTCTAACAAAATTCTTTATTGTCACCATTATATCGTCACCAAAAAACTTCATTATTGTAGTGTGTGTGTGTTCATGTATTGAATAATATTAAAATGATTGTAAGTATATGCATAAATTACTACTGTAAAATGGGATTAGTAAGGAAGCATGATTTATGTGACATAAACGAGAAACATATAAATGAAATAAACATTGATAACTAAGAAGAAATTAGATTTGAATAATTAAATTATTCGATTGATAAGTTAGAGTATAAGGTTCATTAAAGGTGACATGGCAATGACATATAGAACTAAGTGAGGTATGAAAATGTAATGAAATATGATTTATAAGAAATATTGTTGCTAAATAAAGTTTGAAAGAAGTTAAGTCAAGTCTTGATAATTGAAGGATTGATCATGCCATTGATTACTCAATAGAAATAGTTAAGAACATGATAATTTAATAGGGTATTAATAGAATGTTAAAAGTTGTCATTGAACATTGCAAAAATATGTGAGAATATTATTTAATGATATTTGCTACGTGATCGAACTCAGTTTTAACATATGTCCAAAATTTTTGCTAAAATGAGCTCTAGAATTGTCCATGCTTAAGGGAAATTGAATTGCATAACATTTAATATGCTTATAAAGGTATTATTTGTTAAATGTAAATTTTAAATGAATGTTTTAGACAGTATTATTGAATATTCCTAAATGACATTGTTTCAATGATAAATATCCATAAGGGACTCATTGGTTGGCGTATTATTTATAAACGAGTTGAGGTATGATAGAATTAATGTTTAATTATGTGATGTGCATAGAAATGATGCTTATATGTGATATACATGCCATTGATACAAAAGGCAGAATAAAAAAAGCACATAATTGAATAGAGTTATCGAGCATAACTCCAAGCATCAAATGTAACACCACCTAACCAAAAGACTGTCGCCAAACCGAGTAAGGGGGTGTTATAGTAATAGTACAAGAAAGACCATCTTAAGGTTTCTTTGCTTGCAAGAAAGGCTTACAATGCCATAGATACTGCTCTAACTTTGTTTCTAAGGTTCCTATATGATGCGGAAACCCGGATCTAGACACAAGAGAAACACAAATTAGAAATAAAACGAGAATAAATCAAATTAGTTAAATAATAATAAATAAAT
>CM025150.1:16813972-16825702 GCA_013467495.1 Gossypium gossypioides
TTAATTGTCGTGCCTTGCTTCGAGTGATTAGACCACTAGGAAAAACAACCCTTTGAATGTCACCTCCTTGGCTCGTATCACTATAACTTATATGGCCCCTTTTTAAGGGTTTAGCTAGTATCAATTGCTAACATTTATCTTAAACAAACAAATAGACATCAAAGTCTTATTTCAAGGTCAAACCTAAACCATTTTCCTATGAACCTAACTTTAGCATCAAGCACTACCAACACATATACACAATTTCTACCATAATGACCATTTGACAAGGGTAAGCAACAAGCCATTACAAAATGTCAAATACTTAAACTTTAAACCTATGAACACTCACCACAACTACGAGATTAAAATAAGAGTCTTGAGCAATAAGGCCAAATATATATACAAACCTAAAACCACATGGCCATTATTGCCCCATTAATACAGAATCAAACATGTTTCCAAAATATACACTAATAAACATCCTATATATGTCACTATTAATTTTCAAGGTAGGATAAGTATTACAAAAGGAAATGAATCCTCAAACAATGACGCAATTTCAGTATAACTCTTCCTTATCAGTAATCGACTATCTACACACTGAAAGTAAACATTACACACAATGTGCTTTCCTCAAAGCTCAGTGGTTCTCAGACAAGCACTAAATATACCATATACTAAGAAATGACAAGAATTAACAAAATACATCATTTAAATATAATATTTAAACATTGATCCATAATTTCAAACTATGGCATTAGTCACTATCTATCTTTAAAAATCCTTTAAGTCATTTACTACGCTATTAAAATGTAAACCATTTATCAATGGATGAAAACTTCTTATTAACACCAATTAAAGTTTTAAACTATCATTGCTATGGAAACTCAATAGAACTATAACTGTACTTTTATTCATAAAGTTAGTTACTATAAAGGAAAATGCCTTCATTGCACAAATAAGCACTTTAACTATCTTAGTTCTGAAAATTCATCAAAGAAAAATCTTAAAAAAATTTGATTGACTATAATATCAAAATATTTATAAGACTATGACTAAACTTTGGCCCTTTACCTTTTTTATGATGTCTTTGGCTATGACTAAACTTTGGTCCTTTACATTTAATTGAGAAATCCTTTTTAAGAGTTTAATTATACTTTCTATTTCTTTGGATATAAACATATCAAGGAAAATTTACTATATTATCTTCAAATTTCCTAAGGCAGTTTGAAACTATCTTTAGAAGTCTATTTTTATTGTGGGGAAAATGTAGTGGGTGTGCACAGAGGAAATTTAACTTTTTTCATGCATTTAGGAACAACTCTGATACATGCACAGATTGAGTGAAATTTATTAAATTTAATTCAACCAAGCTATCAATTCTCAAGTTTGGAAGATCAATTGACTTGTGATGAATTTTGGATGGATCTAAGCATTTCTAAGCTGAGATGTCTACATATAATTTGAAGATCTATCTCTTAGCTTTGAAATTCACTTTGAATCACTCAATTTCGAGTCTAGAAGCTTAAGTTATGACTATTTTACTAAAGGCTATGTGAGCAAAATTTTTGGACGAGATTATTATGGAAAATTATGAGTTTCGAGCTTTAATTCGAGTTTAAATCATATTGGGTTTGAGTTTAATGCCTAATTTTGAACAAGCATGTAATTGCCTATCATTCGAGTAAAGTTAATGTTGTAGTCGATGCCATAAGCCGTAAGTCTCTATTCACGTTGAGGTCAATGAATGCCCAATTGAGTTTGGAAAAGAAGGTATCATTTTAGCCAAGTTGAGGGCTAAACCATTATTCCATAAGAAAATTTGAGAGCTGCAAAAAGATGATCCAAATTTGTTAGCTAAACGAGAATAGACCCAAAATGGTCAGACCACTAAATTCAGTGTTGGTAATGACGATAGTCTATATTTTTTAAATTGAATGTGTGTACGAATGATTCAGGATTAAAATAAGACATTCTATTTGAGGCTCATTGTAGTACTTACTTAATTCATCTGGGTAGTGCTAAAATGTTTTATGACTTGAAACAGATGTACTGGTAAACGGGAATGAAATGTGAGATCTCAAAATTTGTATCGAGGTGTTTAGTATGTCAACAAGTGAAAGCCGAATATCAAGTTCTGTCAGGTTTCTTACAACATGTTATGATTCCAGAGTGGAAAAAGGAATGAGTTACGATGGATTTCATATCGAGTTTGCCTCTGACACTGAGAAAGAAAGATTATGTTTGGGTAATTGTTGACAGACTGAAGAAATCAACACATTTTATTCCTGTCAAGACTGACTACTCACTCGAGAGACTAGTTGAGTTGTACATCTCCGAGATTGTCAGACTACATGGTGTGCCACTATCCATTATTTTTGTTTGAGATACGAGATTTACCTCCAAGTTTTGGGGTAAACTACATGATGCCCTAGGTATTAAACTTAAATTCAGTACAGCTTCCCATCCATAGATAGACGGACAACCAGAACGCGTAATTCAAATCCTGGAAGACATGTTACCGTGATGTATTATCAAGTTTCAAGGCAGCTGGGAAAAATATCTACCATTAATCGAGTTCACCTATAATAACAACGATCAGTCCAGTATCAAAATGGCACCTTTTGAAGCTTTATATGGACATAAATGTAGAACTTCGTTATATTGGTTATAATTGAGCGAAACAAAGCTAGTCAGGACAAACTTGATTAGAGAAATAGAAGACAAAGTCCGTATGATCCGAGATTGTCTAAAAATAGCTTCAGAATGTCAGAAATCATATGTTGATCTAAAAAGAAAAGATATTAAATTTCATACTGGCAACAAGGTATTTATAAAAGTATCCTCGTAGAAGAAAGTGTTACGGTTTGGCAAAAAAAGGAAACTTAGTCTGAGATTTATTGGGTTGTATGAAATTATCGAGAGAATTGGTCCAATAGATTACAGCCTGGCATTACCTCTGAAGCTTGAAAAGATTCATAATGTTTTCCATTTTTGATGCTAATACGGTATAGATCGAACCCTTCTCATATAATTACTCTCAGTAAGATTGAATAACAGTTTGATCTATCGTATTCAGAAGAGTCGGTAAAGATTTTAGCACGAGAGGTAAAAGAACTTCGTAACAAGAAGAGTATGGTTAGTGCAAGTTCTATGGCACCGTCATGGTATTAAAGAAGTTACGTGGGAAATAGAAGAGTCGATGAAATCTCAAGATTCGAACCTATTTTCAGGTAAGAAATTTTAAGGATGAAATTTTATTAGGGGGAGAGTTGTAACAACCCATTTTCTTAGTATAAAAAATAGTGGTTTTAAAACCCCATTTCCCAATAATTGAGTCATTAAATATTAAATATTAGTATTTTCAAGTCTACAATAGAGTTATACTAAATTTTGGTTCAGTAATTTTAATGATTGGATGGTTAATTAGAGTATAAGGACTAAATCATAAAAATCGTAAGAGTTAATCCCTATTGAATTTTATTAGCTAAAATGTTTAATTAGTAATTTTTTTAAAAGGTTGAAATGTAAATTAGACATTTTTCCATATTTGTGGACAATTAGTAATTGATTTTAATGAATTAAGTATTACAAACTATGTTATTTTATTAAGGTAAATATGATAAAACATAAAAATAAGCATGAATTAGTCATCATCTTCTTTTGTTTCTCTTCCACCAAAAATTTTAAAGGGAAAATAACCAAACCACCATTATTGAATGCTCAAACCATTCAGCCCTTGCATGTAAGTTGATTTTAAGCCTGTTTTTCGTAAATTTTATATTTTTTAGATCATTGTAGCTAAATCTAGCTAGCTCGAGTGCTAAATTGTAAAATTGTCAAAGATTTTAAAAGTTACCATTGTTGTTTTTAAAGCTTTTTGGATGTTAAATGTTAGAGTTTGAAGGTTTGATATAGAATAGGACTATTTTGTAAAGTGAAATTTGTTAGTTTTGAATTTAGGGGCTAAAACGAAAATATGTCAAAATTAGCATGAAATTTCTATAAATATATATGCTTGAGAGATGTATAGTGGTGATATTGAAATCAGATTGAAAATTTGGGTTTAAATGTGAAAGATATGCTTGTTTTAGTTTTAGGGACTAAATTGAATAAATTGAAAAATTTTAGGGAAATTGTGTAAAGTGATAACAGGATATCATATGCATTAAATAAATTGTTATAAGGTATTTAGGACTGATAATTTGAAATGAAGAATCTAATCAATCGGTAGATAATCGAGGAAAAGGAAAAATAACATATTAGTCCCTGACACTTCTACTATTGCTATTTGTACCTAGTAAGTTCATACGGTATATTTTTGTATATTTATGTAATGTTTGTGATTGATTTGTAAAATAAAAATATTTTAAATTGTTTACAAATTGGTATAAAAGGTGAGGAAAAGAGACTGATTTGTAAATAGTTATATTGATATATGTACTGAGCCTGGATGAACATAGGATAGGATATAATTGGCATGTCAATAGGGTTATTTGTGTGTTGTATGAGATTATATATGAGATATGATTGAGGTCTAAGAATACACTGGTTGCACCGAAATCTAACATTTATTGTAGATTACCGATACTATCTCCACAGAGACCACTGTTGCTTATTATCTTTACGAAGATCAGGTGTGTTTTGGAGTGGTATCCTATGAGCTTAGCACTCAGTGCCTAGGTGTGTATTGGTGGTATAGCTCATTTGAGCAATCATGTGTGTTTTGGGTGGTTATTCATGCATCCGCATCTATTTATTACAGTTCATTGGGCTAAATGGTTTTTGTAAATGAAATATTGATTGAATGGTAATAGATGTAATGTGATATAACATAGATGTATTATGGAATGAAATGGAATTTCATGGTATGAAATGAATTCAAATGTTATATTATTGAATGTGATACACTCACCTTCTATATGTGAAATATGTTGGCAGGAATTTGTATATTAGATAATTTATATCTTACTATGATTGGAGGTGAGTTTTAATGTTTTAAAACACGTGAACTTACTAAGCTTATTTAAATCTTACTCTGTTTCGTTTTCTATTTTCTATAGTTTACATTTTGTGGAACGCGTCTATCATATCACCCCAGAGCTCACACTGTTCTGCCTCAATCTTGGTAGAAATTTAATAGTTCAAACTCGATTATATGGCATGTAACTATATATGTTTTGTTGGAAGCTAAATGTTGATTGGTGAAATATAAAATGTGTGTGTGTTTGTTGGGAAGTTGGTATGTTAACTTATAATTTTGAATGGTAACTTTTGAATGTGGTTGACCAAACTTATATATGGGTATTTTTTGGTTATTTAGTATGGAAATATAATGGAACAATATGAGTTAATGGTATTTTTGAATGTGTCATGAGATGTGCAAATAGGTTATGTCTTAGTGATAAATAAGACATAGTAATTTTGGTGATTAATTTGGATGATATACACATGATACATGGAATGGTTTTGGTGCCAAACTTGTACATTATTAATTTTGGTAATATGGTCATTTACAGGTGGTTGTAAATTGGTGTTTTGATTGCATATAGGGCATATATGTGGTCATAATCTAAATTGGCATGAGATGGGATTAATTATTTGAGTTGATTCATGTTGTGTGATAGTGCCATTAAGGCATATTACTTAAATGCTAATGATGTTGATTTGTGATATGCTTTGAAATGATGCTATACATTTTGGACAAGTCTAAAAGTGGTTAGTTTTATATGCATGGCCTATTTGAGAGATTGGTTTTGGTAGCTTGCATTAAAAGGCACATTTTTGCACCACATAGGCTAACACACGACCATATCTCACACACAGGTAAGTGACACGATCGTGTGCTCATCGGTAATTAGGAAGCTTTTGTATCACACAGTTTCTAATTGACACACGTGCTGGCCACACGTCTGTGTGAGTACTATAGATTTGACCATTTAATTTTTCACATGGTCTCAATTTGTTACACGACCTAGCCACACGACCATGTAACTATTGATGAAATTTTACATTGAGGTCCACATGGCTCAGTGAGTTACACGGTCGTATGGCTCCAATTCCACATTACCATCGTTTGTAACACGGTCTAGGCATACAGCCATATGACCCAGTTTTGAAAAATTTCCCTACTTATTGAAAAATTTTCAATTTAGTCCTTATTTGTACTCGGGTCTACTTAAGAGCTTTCGTAAGCCAGATTGAGACTTGGATTTGTTTGTAAATCATATTATGCATGGATTATGAAATGTTTTTATTTTTTAATTGAATGTTTAAAGTTGGAATTATATGTGATTTGCTTCGTTAACTGTTGTAGCATCCTATAGCTTGAGTCCGGTGACCGGACCGGGTGAGAGGTGTTACATTTAATGGTATCAAAGCTACAGTTTAGTTTATTCTAGGACTGAACATAGCGTGTATTGAGTTTAGGAAATACATGCCATATTAACGTGTGATAGTATGGTGCTATTTGATTTGATCTAACCTTGTTTTCTTATAGATTTAAAGATGTCAATAGAGTTTAATCGTGTTGTCACTAATGAGGTAGCCAGTAATGTACCGGCTTCCGAACAGGAAGTGAGTCACCATTTTTCAGTTCTGTAAATGTCTAAAAATGATGGGAAAAATGTCTTCTTCAGCATGATGAGTCAATGGTTCTCTGAGTTTATATGGGTCAATCCTATGGCTTCACAACCTCCGCCCCCTACTGTGCTCTTCGCAGCACCTCTTGGTCCTCAAAGTTCAACTCCCATACATGTTCATAGACCTCCAATAGACATGATTCAGAAATGTGGAGCCGAAGAGTTCAAAGGTAAAACAGACGACGATCCAACTAGGGTTAAATATTGGCTTGAAAACAATTAGAAAGTTTTCAACGAGATGGCATGTTCACTAGACGATTATTTGAGGTGTGTTGTATCACTGTTAAAAGACGAGGCTTATCATTGGTGGTCGACATTGACAATTATGGTACCGAAGGAGAGAATTAACTGGGACTTTTTTCGATCTGAATTTTGAAAGAAATATATTAACAAGCGGTACTTAAACAAGAAAAAGAAAGAATTCCTCGAACTAAAGCAGGGAAATCGATTCATGTTCGAATATGAACGAGAATTTGTGCAGCTAAGTAAATATGCTCGTGAAATCGTATCGACAGAAGGCGAAATATGTGTTCATTTTGAATTTGGGTTGAATGACAATATTCGAATGTTAGTCGGGGCACTAGAGCTACGAGAATTTGTAGTTTTATCGGAAAGAGCTTAAAAGATTGAAGAAATTTGTAATGAGAAGAGACAAATATAAATGAGATTTTGGGGCTCCAATAAACGGAGTGTATCTAAACTGTTTTTAGCCCCACCACCAAAGAAATCGAGGGAAGCCTTTAGTCGCCTCACGTCACCATTAGGGTTCTTGAGAAAAATAAGACGAGGCCAAGTGATTTGATATTTCAGACTACTCCAGTGGACAATGTTGGCAATGTTCGTAATGTTTCTAGACCTATTTGTGAGCACTGCGGGAAATCACACGCTAGTGAATGCAGAATTAAAACATATGTCTGTTTCCGATGTGGTTCAACAAAGCATTTTTTGATAAACTACCCGATGAAGATTGGTGTTACTAATGATCAGAACACTAAACCAGTGTCAACTGGGGGAAATCGTAGTGTAACCAAAGATACGGTAGTCAAGTCTAAAGCTAGGGCGCTTACCCGAGCGTATGTTACTCGAGCTAGAAAGGAACCTTCTTCACCCGATGTTATTATTGGTACCTTCTTTTTCTTTAATGTTACTATATATGCACTAATTGACCCTAGGCAAACGCATTCATATATTTGCACTGCATTAGTAACAAATAAGAACATACTTGTTGAGACAACTGGATTTGATGTTAGAGTTACAAATCGTCTAGGTCAAAGTGTTATAGTCAATCTAATATGTAAAAAGTGTCCACTAAGAATTCAATGTTGTGACTTTCTTGCTGATCTGATGTTATTGCCTTTTCTCGAATTTGATGTTATCCTGGGTATGGACTGGTGAACTTTACATGACGTTGTGGTAAACTATAGACTGAAACAATTTGATTTAAGATGTTAGAATGGTGAGTTGATTATTGTCGAGTCTAATTACCTGATTGTGCTACAAATATTATATCGGTAATCTCCATTCAGAAATTAATCAGAAAGAGTTGTGAAGCATTTTTGGCTTACATTCTTGATACTCGAGAATTGGGATTGAAGATTGATCAGGTACCGACTGTTAATGAATTTATGGATGTGTTTCCAGAAGAGTTGCCTAGGTTATCTCTAAAATGTGAAGTTGAATTCGTGATTAATTTTGTGCCAAGGGCTGCTCCGATATCTATTGCACCGTACAAAATGGCACCAATAGAATTAAAATAACTTAAAACACAGTTGCAAGAGTTGATTGGTAGAGGTTTCATACGGTCAATGTGTCACCTTGGGGTGCACTAGTTCTATTAGTGAAAAAGAAAGATGGGTCATTTAGGTTGTATATTGATTACAGGCAACTAAACAAAGTCACTATAAATAATAAGTTGGATAATTTGTTTTGTGATTGAACTCAAACTAGCCACAAGGAACTACATTCTTTTATGTAAACAACCATATCACGGGCTACAAACCTCGAAATCAGGTGATTCAAAAACTAGTTCAAACATGACTCAAAGATCTATTGTTTGGGCACAAGAATAGCCCAAAAAGGTAGTTGAAAGGTCTCGAAAAGTCAAGTCAATGTTTCCATTGTAAAACCCATAGAGTAATCTCGAACTTCCCACATTGAATTGCACTCCTTTATGAAAATGATCATAACATGGTCTACAAGCCGCAAAATCAAGTGATTCAAAAATCATTTCAGAGAGAACTTGAAGCTCTAAGATTTAGAGAATCACCCCAAAAGCTAGATAGAGCATATCCAAAAGTTCATTCGAAGTTTACCTAGTGGAATCCTACAAGATTGGTTTTGGACTCTCACATAACTTCAACTTTGTTTTCAACCGATCAAATCTTCTCCACTATCCTCTAGCTCATGAATCAAATGATGAATAGACTTTGTTCCAAAAATAAATACAAGTATTGGATTGAAACTCTATAAAGAAAAACTGTAATGACTCGATTTTTGTTGGGAAGTTAAACTGAGAAGATTTCGAGGATGTATTCAATAAGGTGATGGAGATTCATTGATTACTGTTTAGGTATTAATTAGATTTATTAAGGGTTTGAGTAGAGCGCCTAGTAATTAAGACTTATGGACTAGATTATAAAGTTAGTAAAATTAGTGGTGTTAATGTGTGAATATTAAAAATATAATTTTAAGAGTTAGAGGCTGTTTTCAATTAGACCAAGTCTATTTTAGCAAAATTCTCATTTTGAAGTTTTAGTTGGAGGAAGCTGTTTTTCTCATTTCCATGAAACACTTTTTTTTTTCACACTCTAAAATCCTCTTAATTTTCTCTCGACTTGATATTCTCTTCAAGACTACAACTCGATGAAGTGGATTTTCTATTAAATTCTTAAATTCAAACATATTTTAAAGAATCAATTTCTTTGTTTTACGTTGGTTTTTAGAAGAATAGAGGCGAAGAGTTCTTTTGATTCCTTTTATTGATTTTTTTTCTATAGCAAATTAAATTGATTTATAATTTTAATTTAAGATTATTGAATCGAGATTTTATTTTTAAAAATTCGTAAGTTAGCGAGAAAAAGTACAAAATAAATGGCTTAGTTAATGTCATAAAAGTAATTAAAAGACAGATGAAAAATTCTTATCAAAAACCTATAATCCTATAATAATTATTGTAGGCATGATAAAATTTAGTAATACTATAATTTACTTGCATTTTGTTTTCAATGTTAAGAAGAGAAACCGTAGCTTCTAGAAGGAAAGAAAACGAAAAATTGTAGACTTAAAAAAGGGATTGAGTTCCATAATCTATTATGTAAATATCTCATCAAATATCTTCCTCCAAAGTCCCAAAAGTCTTAACTAATCATTAAAAAGGGCATTGCCGCACCTACCTGTCCTTCACCACCAACTATCTTCCCCAAAAATACCACTGCAACACTTTAACTGCCATCCTTCACCCATGTCCTCCCCCGCCGCCAACATCGCCACCGCCATTTCAACCCCAACTCTAGACTCCGAGTCCCCTGCCCTCCTCCAATCCATCACCTCCCATGGAGGCTACGCTTTTACCCGCATGGCCACTTTAGCCGCTGCCGGCGACCAACGCGCTGCCGAGGCCGCATGTGAGATGGCCTGGGAGCAACTTCACTCCGGTCCTTGGCACTCTGTTCTCCCCGTCTGGCGTGACGCTTACTCCATGGCCTGCCTACATGTGGCCAAATTCCATTTCTCCAATGGTGAGTTCAGAGATGCTCTTAGGTCTTTGGACATGGGCATCATAATGGGCGGTCCTTTGCTTAGGAAAGATTTGGACTCCGCAATCGAAGTTGTTTTGGCCGCCAAGTCCAGGCACTATCATAACGGAGTAGCTGATGATGATAAAGAAGGTCACGGAGAGGCAGGGTCCCGATTGCTGGTTTCTCCACAGGAGTTCGATAAGTCCGAGGTAAGGTTCGTTTTCTACATTTAAAAAAAAAAATCTTTTGCTTGTTCTAATGAAATTGGATATTGTTAAAGACAGATTGTACTTATAGATAGAAAAATGCATTGAAAATGTTCTTCTTCCTTGGAATGAAAAACCAATTGTTGTAATATTATCTTAACTAATCATGATTAGTAATAATGTTTATGATAGTATAAACATAGTTATAATGGTAATTGGTTAAATTTAGGGTTTATTGTAGTTTTGGTGTGGAGATTGCTTTTGATATTGAAGCCAAAAGCATGTTTGGATGCGTGCTAGAATATACTTTTTAATAGTTGACAATGAAAGTTCTTTGATCTTTTAGTATTTAATAATAAGATATACTTATACATGAATTTGGGTTACATTTTTCTAATTGAATGAGATTATGAGTTTTACTAGTTTCTTTTGCTTTTTATCAACTTCAGAACAAATTTAATTTCAATAAAAACTCAAAAACTATATGAAGTTTTAGTTTTTCTCTTCTGTGAATTGATTATAGTGTCTGTTGTTTGATTCCCTTGTGGATGTGTTAGAACAAACTTTACTTCATCAGATTATTGGAAGAAAAAGAAAATGCTCAAATGCAGAATCCCTTTGAGTTTCTTATGCTTATGTGAGTTCAGTGTCCATCTGATTTGTTGTATAATTAAAAAACAGAGTGGGTAGACATCTTTTTTAAAGTTAGAGGACCTAAATTCCTCTAATTCATTATAACATAATTTTTGGTCTTCTTTTGTACTTTTCTTACCGAGTTTGTGCTTTTAACTAGTGACACTAGCTCAATTAGACACATTCTATATAGTATAAATAAATATTATTTATAACAATTTTATTTTTCTTTTCCGAGTATGTATTGATGGTTTGATTCTTGCTTCATCTATGCTTGTGCCTTAAATGAATAAAACATTGAGGATATTATCAATAGAATTTTACTTTTTCTTCTCTTTGTGGTTAAGTTTGATTTGATGCTTACAATATAAATACCATGGTTTCCATCTATCGCTAACTTGTTATGTGGATTCTATTGGTTAAACTACCCCACAAGTCCCTGGATTATATATTGAAGTGTAAATAGGCTCTCTATTATAAAACTGAGTAATATTGTCTTGGTCTTTCTCTCTCTCTCTCTCTTTTTTTTTT
>CM025150.1:16838320-16861531 GCA_013467495.1 Gossypium gossypioides
CAATCCCTCTATTTGAAAAATAAACAAAATGGTCCTTGTACATTACAAAAAATGAGCAAGATGACCCCTTGAAAGAAAAAAAACTAGATTAAGTTGGCGTAGCTTAAATACCCAAAAGTTCATAGCCTCGACTCTGAAAAGAAAAATGTCAACAAAGAGTTACTGATTTTTAACTATTAGCTAGTGTATGTTTGTATAATCCAACATCAATTCATCCAAGCTCCCTATTTTCGCTTTTTTACTTCCATGACTACAAATAAATAAAATGTATTGATTGCAATATGTCTTAATCACTAAGTTCAAAATTTATTGCATTTCAACCAAAGAGAAAAATGGGTGCTCTGTAAAAAAAATTCAGCCAAAGAAGAAGAGAGGAGAAAAATGGTATGATTGATGCATTTGATAAGATGAAGTTCTTAGATAAATTAGAATAGTAATAAGTAATGTGGATTTATAAACAAGATAACATCTTCAACAAAAGAAATAAGAAAAAGCTTCAATAGATTCTGTTAAGACTAATTAGCCCTTAAATAGAAGTTGACCCTTATCCAATTTAAAGTTCCAAACAGGAAAAAGTAGGATTCACAAAATTAATGATGAACATTTAAAAAATCGTAGATAAAGTTTTTACTTCTAGAATTTATATTAAGCAAGAAGTATAGGATTTCATTTACTTGGCAGCTTGAAGTATGCAATTCAAAAGTGGACCAAAAATAATTTAAAGAAAAACATAGAACTAACCAAAGTTCTTATATAAGAGGGAAGGTGTTTAGGTTTACTTTCATACCCCCTGGTAGAATCCAATTGCAACTCCGAAATATACTAAAACAACCTGATAACCTTGTTCATAAATGTGTGCCAAAGGAAGATATGATATATATCTGGACATGAGACAACTATTTCAATGAGGCAGATAAGAATGAGGATTGCAAAACTTAATTTATTATCATTTCAAATAGTAACAATTGAAGGAGCATCTAAACTACAACACATAGGGTAAATGATGCAAAATTCTTTGATACAATAGATGACATAGATAAATGAAGAAAAACACTTACCATGTATAAAATAAATTATAATTACTAACAATTTTGAGCTCACAAAACATAAAACATGTATCACCTAAAAATGATTATGTTTTCTTAATTCAAATAACTTAATAATTTATAATCAAATTAATTTCCATGAGAAATACGAATGGCATGCTCATTACCTTGAAAACACCCCCAATCAGAACCTGCATATTCATTTATAAAGCAATAGTTAATATAGGTAAGGCAAGATGACATCTAAACTTGACAAAGGAATTCTTCAGGATGCATAAGTTTTCATTAGTCATTACCAATATTATAAAGAAAGGGAAAAATGTAACCATATAGTTAACTAACCATAAAGGAAGAGAAATAAACAACATAAGAATGTGATGCATATATTTTATCAGTAACTTGTCCTATTCAATTTCATAACATAATAGGCAATAAAATCCCCAAAATTGTGCTGAACATCATTTTTAAGCAACTCTTAAACGCAGTCTTAGTCACTCTCTTACTCTAACCAAATACCCCTAACTGCCTTAGAATTCATTACAATATCCAATATTTATAACAAGACTAACCATAACATAAAGCAAAATTATATCTTCAAAGCACACAATGCAAAGTTAAAAAGAATAAACAAAAATCCTTGCACAAATTACAAACCACAAGTATGCAACATGTCCAGATGATAAACTTACAAAAATTACAGAGCAAAATTATATCTTCAAAGCACACAATCAAGCTTTCGAAACAGGAATTGGTGTTCATACACAAGAGTTGTAATACGATTGGATATAGACCAAACGTATTTTCAACGACGCTTTCTCATCTCATAGCTACTAACTCTACTCATCTAATCGTCTCTTTTCTTCTTATCAGAGGTTTTTTTAATCACTTTCGTTCTTTTTGCTTCTTTTGTTATTTATTAATTGAAGATTCATTGTTGTTAATAAATTGAAGGATATGCGATCTCAATAAAATATAATTTAAGGAAAAATAAATAAAATAAACTCTATAAGAAGTAAAAAGGAAAAGGAGAGATTTTGTTGAGGTAGAAACAAATTTCAGGGTGGAGCTTAAGAAAAGGGAAGCAAAAGAAACAAAAGAATAGTACTGATTATGCTTGTTCAAGTTAATTTCATACTTTTAAGTACCCAAATTAGACCATCACTTACTGTAAATAAGGAGGTTCAACTGGAAGGAAGATGAAGATAGTGAGTGAATGCTGGATTTGTCGTCGATTAATAAGCTAATTTCTAACGTTCATTTTGGGAGAAAAAGTCGAGGAAGAATGAAATGGTTTGAAGTGAAGAGTGAAAACAATATAGGTGAGAAGCCAAGATATTTTGGTCCAAAAAGGAAAAAATGTAATTACGGGTGATATTGAATAGCTAATTTAGACTCTAAGTCCCTAAATTGTTATTACACGCCATACCGTAATAGAGACTTATTCCATTCGACTCGTAATGAGCTATTACAACAAACTAAACAATTGTTTATGATTAGCCCATTGAATAAGGACTATTACATCCGAGCAAAAATGCTAACAAAAAATTGAAATAAGCGAGGGTACAGTCGGTGCAGGCATTTACGGTTAAGGTAAGCATTCTTTGGTTTGTTTCTCTTTTATGAAATAAAGATCAAATAATTACTAAATAGCTTTCAAGCCAGCTGTGCGGCTGTGGTTGCGGCGTCGCTGGTGAATGAACGTGATTTGAAGTTTTCAGGTTTGCATCACATTCTTTCCGACAACACTTTCATATTGGCAAAAAGGGAAAAAAAAAAAGACTAACAACCATATATATATTTTTTAAACAAAAAGTCTATAGAAATGAAAAATACTAAAAAAATAACACCCGTCTTTTTAGATTTTATTTCTTCTGGTTCGAAATAAAAATATCTATAGAAAATGATAAAATAGATTTTTTTCTACACATGGAGACGATAGAAGCGGACAGACCCACTCCTTTCGCAGCCTTCTTTTGTTTGTTTCTCTTTTATAAAATAAAAATTATATATTTACACACACAACTTCACCGTTCCTTTAAGAGGATACTGGACGGAAGATAGCTTTCAACTTTCAATCTAAGTAAAGGTGACTCTCTTTCTCTGTTTGGCCCTAATTGTGTGAATTTGCAATTGGCCACATCTCAGTTTAACCCGTGTTGTTGAATTTCTTCAATTCCTAAATTTCAGAAATAACGTCTGATTTTGGATTCTGGTTGTAATCTGTTTTAGTAAGAAATGGCGAATCAGGGATTGTTCTCAGCGGCGAAGTCTATGAAATCTGTGAAACTCAAGTTTAGAATACCGTATTTCACGGAATGGGGCCAAAGCCTGCTGGTATGCGGCTCCGAACCAACGCTTGGTTCATGGAACGTTAAGAAAGGGCTGTTGCTGAGTCCTGTTCATCAAGATGATCAACTCATATGGACTGCAACCATTTCAGTGCCATGTCAATTCAGTTGCGGCTACCGTTATTATGTGGTGGATGATGCCAAAAATGTACTGAGATGGGAGATGGGAAACGAGCGTTGGTTGTCAATACCTCACCTGCTTCCGGAGGGTCATACTCTCGAGCTTCATGATCTTTGGCAGGTGCTACTTTCAGTTGATTCGTCCATCCTTTTTTTTTTCGTTCATTCAATTGCTTTTCAGATCAATATTCTTCTTAAGCACGGTTTTTGCTCCCATTGTTGTGGAAGTACGTATATTACCGTATCTATATGAATAATAGTTTATTATTGTTCTTATTTTTGTTGTTGAGTTCTAGATCTGCTGAGCAATAGACAGATAAGCTTATTCTCGTTCTTCTAGTGCAGATTGATATGACCTTTTACGTTTATACTGTACTAAGTTGTCTTCTGTTCTGCACTTGTGCGTGTCTGGAAGTCTTTAGGAAGCAAATAATTAATCTGTAATTTGACATCAGAAGTTAATTTCAATGGCAACTTTCCTGTTAGCCTCCAATTTGCTTTGCTGCTTCTTGCAAAACTAAGCAAAAACTTGGAACAAAAGACTAATTTTCTGCATACTACATTCTGTAAATTCAATATAATTTATAGAGAATGCATACCACTAAATATGGTATGAAGTTCCCTTAATTGATAGGTCCTTGATTCAAGGGATCTCTTTATTAAACTTTACATAACAAAAAAAAAAAAAATCTTATTAAACTAGCTCCAAATCACTAATTGACAGCTCCAAGTTCCTTATGAATTGGACTGTGTTAATTATTCAAGTCAATGATATATATATTTTCTAACTAAGGTCAATGGTATTTTATTCCATAATTCTACATTTTTACTCTGTTTGCTGTGATGGACTTGTAATATCTTCATTGATGGCTATTTATCAATGGATCTAAGACGAGAAAAAAGTAGTCTGCATTATCCTTTCCTTCTACAATTAACATGCACTGCTCTGTATCTTGTGAAATGAATATGGTAACTGGGAACAATTAAATGATACAACTTGTAGTAATCAGAGTGGAGTTCTTTTTGTTGATGCTTTTGCCAAAAAAAATTTGCAACTTACTCTTGACTTTCTTGTCGAACTAATAGTAAAACTATTCTCTTTCATGCAGTATTTCTTGGGCAATTCTGTATTTTTTTCCATCATCTACCTACATAATTGACAGCCTTGCATCTTTTATCCATTCCAGATGAAAATTATTGATTTTCTCCCCTGAATTTGAATACTGAAAGTTAAGCCACAAAGCATTCATTTTATCCACCTATTCTTTAGATTCTTTCTGGAAAGGGGTTGGGGTTATCAACACTAGTCTCTGACTGTTGTTGGCAAGGTTAAAATGAGCAAATCTGCTTAAATTCTTTAAGATTTTAATGGTTCAAATTCCTATGGACATATTAGTTCTGAGACAACTGCGAAGGACTCATAGGTTAGATGAAACTTATTACAAAATCTATTTGCCAATGGCCAGTTATAATTACTTGTTTGTTTTCATAATTCTTGATCATTTGGCATTTCCTAGCTGCCTGACAAACCATTGCTAACGTCAATGCTCAGAAGTAATGTAGGCACATTTTGCAAATAAATACTTCTTTATAGCATCCTGGCTGAACTACTTTCACGAATCAACTTTCACATCTTCTGATATTTTGCTATCAGCCTACCTGTCCTCCAGGTCCTACTTTCTTCATCCTAATGTTAGGTATCAAAAAGGTTCAGTTAGGGTGTCAGGCTCACCAAATCTGCTGTCAACAAATTTCTTCAAGGTGTTTCTAGAACAATGTTGGTATTCTTTAAAGAACTGGTTTTCTTAAATGGATGCTTTTTCAGCTTTGTGATTGATGCTGGATTGGTGGTTGAGTGATATTTGGCCATTGTAAAACGTGCTAGTTTCTTGACATTGACATTTGAAACTGAACCTAAATTTTTTTGTTAAAATCCAGACTGGTGCTGATGCTCTTCTTTTCCGAAGTGCCTTTAAAGATGTCATATTTTGCAAAAATTCTACCTTTAACATTGATAGGCCTGAAGCAATCCTTCATGATGAATTGGTTCAGCAAGGTAATTTCACCATTTGTCCTTTTAAAAAAAAAAAGTTTAGCTAATTAATTACTGTTCATGAAATTTGAATTGATACAGGGTCAATCCTTGTACGTTTCAAAATCTGTTGTCCAAATGTACAAGAAGGCACATCGGTAGGCTTCCCTATCCCAAAGGAGTTTTACGGTGCATTAATTGGTATTTTAGAAGTTCGCTGGATGTTCCATCTATTTATGATGTTTGACCAACGCAGGTGTATGTGATTGGTAGCTCTACAAAGTTGGGGAATTGGAAGGTTCAGGATGGACTTAAGCTACATTATACTGGTGAATATATCTGGGAAGCATACTGTGTAATTCCAAGGGGTGATTTTCCAATAAGATATCCTTTCTTATATATGTTTCTGTAATTCAAAAATATGCTTTTTCATCTGGAGTTTGTTTATTTCATTGCTATCTATCTCTTTCCTCTTCCTTAACAATTGTTTCACATATAAGTACTGTAAATATGGCAAGAATGGATGTTTCTCTTTGGAAGTTGGTTCAACAAGGGAGCTCTCTGTCAATTCCTCTAAAAGTCAATCACAATATATTTTCCTTTCAGATGGCATGTTGAGGGTACAACACTGAAGATTTCTTACTAGTTAAGTGAATAGTATAATGTGCATTATGTGTAGTGATCATGGTACTAATATGTCAACTGGGTTTGTAGGAAATGCCCTGGCGAGGTTGTGGTGTTGCTGTTCCCATGTTCTCTGTGCGATCGGAAGATGATATTGGTGTTGGTGAATTCCTTGATCTAAAGCTACTTGTAGATTGGGCTGTGGAGTCTGGATTCCATTTAGTTCAGCTTCTACCAATCAATGATACATCTGTACATAGGATGTGGTGGGATTCATATCCGTACAGGTAACGCCTATAAATAAGATAGTAGATAAAATGTCTCAAATTATGTCATCATTAAAAGTTATCCCCACCTGTTTGTCTTCACTCTATGGAAGGTGGAGCTGATGTTTTCAATTTTGAAGTCATGGACTGCTGTTTGTTTTTTCCCCTTCCAGAGCACTTGTTGGCTGCAGCATGTCTGCATTTTCATGTTACAGTTTTTTTTCTGATTTTGTTTACTATCTAATAGAAGGAAGTATGCTATCTAATATTTGACACCATTAAGATTCCCCTTTAAGAGTGCTTATTATTGAATACAACATGCATAAACTTAAAGTTGTAATGCTGAATTTTAATAGTGCTCCCTTGTTTTTGGCAGCTCATTGTCCGTATTTGCATTGCATCCACTATACCTGAGACTGCAAGCCCTTTCGAAAAATTTGCCAGAGGATGTCAAGGTAGGTTGATAGCCTGTTCAACCTTAAATTTTACTTATTTTTTGATTTCATGTTTCTGATAGGCCTTTTTAAAAAAAATTTTAATCATCTTGTTAATACTTTTTCCTTTCAGAGTGAGATTAGAAATGCCAAAGAACGCCTAGATGGAAAGGTAGATTCTCCAATTTTCTAATGTTTTATTGCTAGTAAGATATTTTTGTTGATATATTGGTTGCATTAATTGTACAATTAGATTGCTGGAAAAAGAATTATGGAAATAGGATGATGGATGTTAGAGGTCATTAGCCGTCTCAATGGTAATAGTTAGTGAAAACTAATGTCAAACTCAAAAAGTTTATTTTGCAGCTATTGAGTTATTCTTACGACATCAATCATGTGACCTTTCCTCATTCTATTGTTATTGATACCCATTTTTGAATTGTGGAAAAACTACACATTTTCTTTGTTAATTTGAGAAGAAAGAAATGGTAGAACATAGGTGGCTGCTGCTGTGAGAAAAAAAGAGGGAGAAAAAAGAGAAAATATTCAAATCTGTGTGCCTCTCATTATCATCAAACATAGGGAAAATATATACAAGTGAAACTATACATAAAATGGAAAGATAATTTTCTAATTTCCTAAATTTCAGCCTATTGTGGTCCCCTAAATTATTGTGTAAGATTTATACATATCTTGACACTCCCCCTCAAGCTAGAGTGTATAGATCATATGCTCCTAGCTTGTATATTTATATCCAATCCGAGGTTTCCTGAGAGCTTTAGTGAGGATATCTGCTAACTGATCATTAGAATTAACAAATCTAGTTGCAATACACTTTGCCTCAATCTTCTGTCTAACAAATGACAATCAATCTCTATATGTTTCGTCCTCTCATGGAACATCGGATTGTTGCAATATGTAAGACTTCTTGATTATCACATATCAATTGCATTGGACTGTCAATCTCACTCTTTAATTCCTAAAGAAGTTGTTTCAACCAGATAAGTTTGCAAGTGACTAAGGCCATGGCTCGATAGTCTGCTTCTGCGCTTGACCTTGCTACAGCATCTTGCTTTTTATTTTGCCATGATATTAGATTCCCTCCAAAGAAAACACAAGATCCTGAAATCTTCTATCAGAAGGAGATTCTGCCCAACCAGCATCAGAACATCCAACAATCTGTGTATTGCCTTTATCTTCGTATAACAGACCTTGTCCAGGTGTACCCTTAATGTTTTGAAGGATATGCATTACTGCATCCCAATGATTGTCACAAGGAGCTTGAAGAAATTGACTTATTACACTCACTGGAAAATAGATGTCCGATCGGGTGATAGGAAGATTAATTTTCGAACCAACCTTCGATATTGACTAGGATCTCTTAACGACTCCCCTTGTCCTGGAACAAGTTTAACATTAGGGTTCATAGGCATATCGATAGGTTTACGATCCAACATCCCTGTTTCTTTCAAGATATCCAACACATACTTCTTTTGAAAAATGACAATGCCTGTATTTGACTGTGCCACCTCAATGCACAAAAAATATTTCAGTTTTCCCAAGTCTTTATTTGAAAGACTGAAAATATGTTGCTTGAGTTGCACTATCCCCTCATGATCATCTCTGGTGATAGCAATGTCATCCACATAGACAATCAGATAGATACACTTGTCATGGTTGTTATGACGATAAAAGATTGAGTGATTCGTTTCACTTTGTTTCATCCCAAATTGTTGAATAACAACACTGAATCGTCCAAACCAAGCTCTTGGAAAAAATCGACTTCTGCAGAAACAAAATATTTTTAAGTGCAAGGATCATAGCATTTATACCTTTTTTGATGCTGAGAGTACCCCAAAAAGATGCATTTAATGGCTTTGGGAAGAAGTTTATCGTTTCCTGGTGTGTGGTTATGAACAAAACATGTGCACCCGAAAAGGAAGAGGATAAGAAGACTAACTAGGGAAGACAATGAAATGAGGGCTTTGGTTTTGTAGGACAAAAGAAGGCATTCAGTTAATTAAATAACATGCAGTAAGAACATCCCTCTAAAAACGAAGAGCTATTTTGTTATGAATGAGCATTGTGCGAGCAATTTCTATAAGGTGGCTATTTTTGCGCTTGGTTACTCCATTTTGTTGAGGTGTATAAGAGCATGAAGTGTGATGAATAATCCCTTTAGAGGTTGAGATATTTTATACACTTCGCAAAATTTGAAAAGAAATACCAAACTGATTAAGGATCTCAGTATAATTTTTTGAAAATCTCAAGCAATTTAGACTTATTTTTCATTAAAAATAACCAAGTGTAATAGGAATAGTCATCAACAAAAGTAACAAAATAATAAATTCCCAAAGTTGAGTCAACACAACTCGGACCCATATGTCAGAGTGAACAAGATTAAGCAAAGAAGTTTTATTAGTCAAATGTTTTGGAAAAGAAGTACGAGTGTGTTTCCCAAGTAGACAAGACTTGTATTCTAAAGATGAGAGCTTAGAAAAACCAGGAACCATTCTTTTGAGTTTGGAGAGACTAAGACGCCTTAAGTGACAATGAAGAAAATCAACAGAGGTATCAAAAGACAAAGTGGTTGGAGCAACACAGTAGAGGTAGTATAATCCGTGTGACTCACACCCTTCGCCAATCATATTCCTCGTACTTTGATCTTGCACAAACACAATAGGAATAAAAAATGACGTTACAATTTAATTGGCGAGAAAGTTTACTAATGGATATTAAATTGTCTGAACATTTTGGGGCATATAATGTTGACTTTAATGGAATGGATGGAAGAGGATGGATTTCTCCAACTCCTTTAACAACAGTTTGAGTACCATTGGCTAATGTGACTGTGGAAGAAGTAATTGGAAAAGAGAGGGTAGAGAAAATGTGTTTATTACTAGAAATATGATTTGAAGTACTTGAATCAAATATCCAAGTACCATTTGAGGAAGACTTTGTTAGGCAAGCAAAGGAATTACTAGGTTGTGCAACTGAAGCTATGGAGGAAGAAGATTGTTTTCAATGCTTGATTCTGCAGGTACTCGCCATAATCTGCTCCCATCAAGGTAACAGACTTAGCTTCTAGTGCGGATGGTAAAAGGAGTAAATCATCTCCTAGAGATTGAGTAACTGAGCAAAGTCGAGAATTTTGGTTTTGGCAGGAATGTCATCCATGGAGAACCCAACAAGTATCGCGTATGTTACATAATATAACTCAACTCGGTTAAAAGGTAACTTGCATTTTGTTACATAATAGTGGAGAATTAGAAGAATTTACATCTGTCTTTGCTATTGATTTGTATGAAAATATATACAAATGTTACAACAATTTACAAGGAAATAATCAACCCATTAAATTGCTAATAATTTGCTAGAGCATTTCTGTTCGTTCGTGACTTTTCTTCATATAAAAGTACCCTTCTTGCTCCTTGTTACTTCTACCCTTAAGAAGTACTTCAATTGCCCCAACTCTTTTGTGCGAAATTTGGTGTGCAAGGAGGACTTAAAAGAAGAGACTGCCACATTATCATCTCCTGTAATAATAATATCATCTACATACACCACAAAAAGGATGATACAAATTTCTATTGTGTATAGAAAATGAGTGGTCACAATTACTCTTTTCAATCCAAATTCTTGACCTACATCATTGAACTTGCCAAACCAAGTACGAGGACTTTTCTTCAACCTATTTAGAGATTTCTTCAGATGACATACCTTCCCATACTCCTCTTGAGCAACAAACTTAGGTGGTTGCTCCATATATACCTCTTCTTTGAAGAAAGACATTCTTTTTTATATGAAGAAAGACATTCTTTCTTGTATCCACGAAAAAAAGACATTCTTGATAACTAACTGGTGTGGGGGCCAACTCCTTGAACTAGCTAACGAAATAAATAGACAAACAAAAGATAGTTTGGCCATAGGAGAAAGAGTATTGGACTAATCCAACTCATAGGTTAGTGTCGAAGATCGGAGAAGAAAGCTGTTTCGATTTTGGTTCGCTCATTCGTGACGTTCAAAGCTGTTTTATGAAAAAAAACTGAATTGTAAAAGAAAGGGAAATGAGAGCTTTTGATTGGTGTAGACAATGCGAACAGAGAAGGTCATACAACAATGATTTAATAGGCCAGTGATTTAAATAAAAACTTTCAAATAGTTCAATGATTATTTTTGTAACTTTTTGAAGTTGAGCGACCAAAATGTAAACTTACTAATAGTTTAATAACCTTGGGTGTAGTTTACCAAAATATTAATATTTTATATATTTATTAAATATTAATACATATAAATATATATAAAAGAATTATTTTATTGTTGTGTCTTGCAATGTCCAAGTCATCAAATTTTCAAAATTAATGTGTCGTGTTTGAGTCATATTGTACTTGTATTATGTGCTCGTATTCGTGCTTCATAGGGGGTAAGTATCAAATTTTGGTTTCTAGGGTTTGCCAAAATTGGGGAAAAAAAGAGAGTGAACTGTAAATCTAGATTTATGGCTTTGATGCCTTGTAGAAAGAATAGAATCATGAAATAGAGAAGAAATTGCTTCTATTGTGTGTTGAGAATAACAATTTACATGGGTACTTATATATACCATATGAGCCTAAGTTAGGAAACTACAATGAATAGGATATCCTAAAATCAAGCTAAAAAAACTGTCAATTAGCAAACATATCAGCCTGCAAATCACTAATTTGGCTGTTAGATTATGATTTAGTTAACATTGCCAAATCACTAATTTGGCTGTCAGATTCTGTTTTTGTCAACACATATAACTTAATTTTTCAAAATAGAATCCTTGATAATTTAATCTCTTAATTAGGGGTTTTCGTCTCCTTTAGATATAATAACTGTCACTACTTGCCTATGAATACCTTTTGGTTTCAGGATTTGTTGGTTAAGCAAATAACAGTAGAATTAGGATTGGTCCTTGTTATTGTTTTAGAAAATTATAATGAGATTACAGTGCAAAGACCAATAGAAAGTGCCTTAAAACTAAACTTAAGTTGGAAAACCCAACTCTAGACATTGAAAGTTAGAAAATGAGAAAAGAACTTTTAAGTTGAGTACATATGAAAGTCAATATCTTCAGTGATGATGTAAGTTTTAGCATATGCATTTCTTGTATCCTATCTTAATATTTATGATTATAAGGGTTATAATGACATGTTTTTGGTATGTCCAGGATGTTGATTATGAGGCTACAATGGCTACCAAACTTTCAATTGCCAAGAAAGTCTTCATGCAAGAAAAGGATTTAATACTTAACTCAAGTTCCTTCCATAATTTTTTTTCTGAGAATGAGGTCTTCTAAAATTTTCATTCCTTCCATATAATGGTTAAATATCCATATCTCTTTCTAATATTTTGTTTTACGATACATGACTACTTTTCTGACAGTACTTTTAATTGTTAAAAGGATTGGTTAAAACCATATGCGGCTTTCTGTTTTTTGCGGGACTTTTTTGAAACATCAGATCATAGTCAGTGGGGTTGTTTTTCGAATTATTCTAAGGACAAGGTACTGATCCTTCCTACTTTTACTTGAACCTCCAAGTTGAGTTAGGTTGTTGAATATAGTTATTTTGTCCTATCTTTTATATATCTGTTTTGCCCTAGGTTTTATTGCATAGATAAGCTTCTTCGTCTTAACAAAAATGTTCACTCTCCTTTTCTTACAGCTTGAGAAACTTGTCTCTAAAGATGCTTTGCACTATGATACAATTTGCTTTCATTATTACATCCAGTTCCACTTACATTTGCAGGTAATTAGAAATTAGTTGATTTCCCAAATGTTGTGTAGCTCATTCTCTCTGCCTTTTGGTGCATGATTTTTCTTGCTGTTAAACAAATTGGTCTCTTGGTGTTTATTTCCGGGTAATTTATTGGACAGTTATCAGAAGCTGCAGAATATGCAAGAGCTAAAGGGGTGGTTTTGAAAGGAGACCTACCTATTGGCGTTGACAGGAACAGCGTTGATACTTGGGTCTATCCAACTTTGTTCCGCATGAACACCTCTACTGGAGCACCTCCAGATTATTTTGCTAAAAATGGCCAGAATTGGGGATTTCCTACTTATAATTGGGAGGAAATGTCTAAAGATAACTATGGTTGGTGGCGTGCTCGCCTAACACAGGTTTTTCTATTTTATTCTTTCTTATACAGGTTTCTTTTAAATTCTCATCCTACATGTAATAAGCTGTTTGGCTTGTTCAAGTAGTTTGAAGGAAAACCATGGCCCTTTCAGTTCTAAAATTTGATAATGTTCTTTGTTTTTAATGCAGATGGGGAAGTACTTTACGGCTTATAGAATAGACCATATATTAGGCTTCTTTAGAATTTGGGAACTACCAGACCATGCTATGACGGGTCTGATTGGAAAATTCCGACCCTCTATCCCTCTAAGCCAGGTATAGAAAATAAAATTCCTTGAAATATGCAAGGGATATGCTGCTATATAACATCAAGGGGATGAAAATTTGCTCTTGATGTAACTGAATAATGCTTTGATTTCAGGAAGAACTTGAAAGAGAGGGTATTTGGGACTTTGACCGCTTGACTCGCCCATATGTTCGAAAGGAGTTTTTACAGGTAGGGGAAAGTCATTTACTGGTTTCTCATGAAGAGTATTGACTTCTTTGAATCTAACTGCTAAATACTTGCTTTAAGATTTAATGTTTATCAAAATTTTCATTTCAAAAAATCTATTTTTCTTTCAAATTAGTATGCTACCTTTTCAATTCTATCTATTGAAGAAAAATTGATGAATAATAGGTGATTATTATTAATAATGCAACTAATAGTAGCCACATGAAGGTAACCAACATATATGGATATGAATCAATTGGTTCTGTTAAGGTAACCAACATATATGGATATGAATCAATTTTCCTCAAATGGATAGAAATGAGAAGGTTACATTGTGGTTATGAAATAACGGGTTTACTCCTGGAAATAATAATTTGGTAAATATTGGATTCCAAAATGAATATTTAACATTTGTAAGTTCCCTTAAGACTCAAGTTCCTTCAAGCTATATTGGATATTACTTTCTCATGCATATTTACCTCTTTTTTTTTCTTGTCATATTTCAGGAAAATTTTGGAGATTCTTGGATTTTGATTGCGGCAAATTTTTTTAAGGAATATCTAGACCGTTATGAGGTGATGTTCATACTTCATTTGCTATAGTTTGTTTTCCATTTCATTCCACTCCTGAAGTTTCTGTTTAGTGAATTCTTGCCAATTTTAAATGTTGGATGGCTATGCTAATTCAACTAATTAACAAATACTACTATTGAACTGACTTGTAACTTTATATTGTGGAGTCATTTATCTAGATACATTTGGAGTAATTTTCAAATGAATGCGAAGAAGGAATTCATTAGGATCTAAGGAAATGAGATTATTAATGTAACCTATTCAATTAACTTGTCTTTGGAAATCTTATCATGGAAGGCTTGTTAATGATGCATACAAATGTAGCTAGAACCTGCATTTTCTTTGGTGTATTCCAAAATACTAAGAGCCCCTTTGGATGGGCGGTGCGTTTACCTGTGATTTGTGTAAAAACAATGGTGGATTAGATATTGTAGCGTGAGACAAAAAGAAAGTTAAACGCACCACACTAGTGGTAAACACCCATTCAAAGGGGCCCTAAGATTTAATGCACAGTTTGATTTTCCTGCATGAGGTTTAATTACTCGTTGTATATCTCTTGTGAGAAAAGCTGAAAGGAGACAACTAAAAGCTAAAAGGAGAAAAGTCTTTTGTATATTTCTAATGAGTGAAAATAGTACATATTTAAAGGTTACAACCTAGGCTAATTAAGGAAACAAAATATTTACATAATAATAATTTCTCTTAAAATTTCCCCAAATCTAATCCCTAGTTACAAGCATAAATCAGTGAATTAAATTCCCCTACATTCAAGGTATCTATTTTCAACTTGGATGGAAGATATCTTCCATAGACAACTTGCTAATTAGGCCATCAAACTGCTTCTTATGAAGTCCCTTTGTAAGTATATCAACAATGTTAGTAGTCGTAGGAATGCATGCGTGCAAATCTGTCTTCTATCGAGTTTTCCCTTGATAAAATTCTTGTTTACTTGTACATGTTTTATTCTGTCATGTAAAACTGGATTGTGTGCCATAGAGATAACTGCTTGTTGTCACAATAAAGCTTTATGGGTAAAGAATTTAATAGCTTCAAATCTTCAAATAGTCTTTTAGCCACATTACCTCACAGATCCTGAGTAAGGGATTAAATTTAGCCTTTGCATTGCTCCTTGCTACACCAAGTAACTATATTTCCACCAAAAAAGGTGTAGTAATCTGAAATTGACCTATCAATTATACTTCCAGCCTAGTCAACATTTGTATAAGCCTCAACTTGTAGATGTCTAGACCTTTTAAATAACAATCTTTTATCGAAAAAGAAGAAAAAAAAGAACTATCCCTTTTTGGGACTCTCCTTTATATATCTTCCCAAGATTTGATATACAATATCAAAGTGGTATCTTCCCAATTTGTGCATGAACTAACTTACCTGGCTCATTGCAAATGCTATGTTCTGGCATGCACGATATAAATATATCAATTTCCAAACAAGCCTTTGATATTTTTTCCTTGTTTATCGTATCTTCTTTCTATATGTTTCAATTGCCTTGTGACCAAGCATATTTGTTTCACCAAGTAAGTCAGGTGTATGCTTGCGTTGATTGACAAATATACCTTTCTTAAACCTAGTGAACTCCATCCTAAAGAACTTTTTCACTATGCCCAAGCTTTTGGTTTCAAGTTCGGTGCTTTGAAACCTGCATTGTCATCACTTGTAAAAATTATGTCATACATATAAATAATTAGATTAGCAACTTTATTTTCCCTCGAGTGTTTATAAAATACAATGTGATTTGCTTGACTCTAAGAATAGCTATGATTCCTTATAGCTTGTCCAAAATGTTCAAATAAGCTTAAGGAGGTGGTTTAAGTCAATAAAAGACATGTTTAATTTGGACACCTTTTCTTTTCTAAGCTTCTATTTGAACTTGGGTGTTAAGCTCATGAACACTTCTTTTAATTCTCCATTCAAGTATTGTTTTACTTCCAGCTAATATAGGAGTTAATTATGATTCATACCCAAATGTCAAGAGACTAGAACTTTTGTTTGACAAATTGCGTGGCTTTAGGTGAATTTTTTTATTCAAATCCACCTAAATCAGCCTAACTCTCAAAAAGTGAGAATTCTCAAAGAAAATTTTCCAAGACACCAAAATAAAGTGTAAGTAAACTCAAAAGACATAAGAATGAATCAAACAAAAAACCACAAGAGAGTAATAGCAGATCAAGTGTTTGAGCAATTGTTCCTAAAAGTATTCTATTACTCAAGAATGTGATGATTACAAATGAGAGCAAACACCTCTATTTATAGTTGAGCTCCTTAGATCGAACGTTACCGTTTAAATTACATCAACTACTGAGATTAAAACTAATTTATAAATTTAGATTAAGGGATTTTCCAAGATCCCCTAAGATTACAAAATCTTCTAAGATTATTTTACATATTTACCCTGGTAACTCTAATTTTTCTAAATGTTTCACTGGGTCATCAATGCTTTTAGTAGATGAGTTTCTCCACATATTCTATGGACCGAACTAGTTCAAATGGGTTAAATGAGTCATTTAATCAATTGACCTCTATGGGACGCTTTATTAGCATTCGTCATGGGTTCTGATTCGCGGCCCGTGACATCCTCCCCCACCCATTTTCGTGACACCTTCGCCGCGTCCTCGAAATGACATTGGTTTGCTTAATCTCGAAACTGTTTTAATGCATTGGCTAATTTCCAACTAATTTCTCTATCGGTTAGTTTTGCCCTTTGAAACATTTGCCTTGCATTATGTCTCCGCCTTCGCCTAACTTGAACTGTTTCTCTCTTTTGTACATCTTTTCGCAAGAGCCCTCTGCTCTTACTTGCCCTCATTCTAACTTGTCTCAATTGAAATCCCTTTAATCCACACAAACAGGCTTAGGCATATCAACATTGAATACTGGATTAACCTCGAGTGTTGCTTCCAACTCTAGTTTGTAAACTTTTTGGTTTACCCACTTTAGAACTCTGAAAGGATATCTATTTCTTTACCAAATCAACGGTAAGTTATAATGTAAAACACTAGGAAAATGTTCGAGATTTACTTCACTCGAAGCTTTTACTTTCCTTGACTGTTCAGTTTGCATAATCATTTTCCCCCACTGAGTTCGATGCACAAACTCCTCTCATAGGTGGTAGGCTTACTGATAACTCAACAGACTTAATATCGATTTGCTGCACCTTTAGCATTTTCAAGGGGGTCTTCGTAGCACTCTAATCTACCAAGTCAATTTTTTTTCCACAATAAACATCATTAGTTAGTTAGATTGTTGACAATACTTTGATTCCGCTTTTCTTATCACGACTTATCAGAACAACGCATTATTGTTGATGAGCATCCAAAATACATAGATAATCGGCAAAAGAACCAACAGAGCATTAATCCGATCAAAGAAATTCGAATTAAGCACGAGTTTGTAATTATCTAAATAAATTATCTTTCCACTCACCGATTTGTAGCTTGACTTCTTGTGCTACTCCTACTATTGGGATCTCTTTGTAATTTACAATTTTGATCTTTTTAGTCGATTTGCTAACTAAGAGATCAAGTTTATCCGCGACTTTCTCCAATATAAACAAATCAGATGCTCCTGTGTCAACAAGAGCACTCCTCTTTTGGCTTGTGATTTTGATGTCCACAAACATTAACCATTTCTGCTTGCAATCCTTCCTCGCTTTAGCATAATTGAGTAACATTGACCCAAGCTTCAATAGTCTACCCTCCTTAAGCTCCGTTTCCTCTTTTTCGTTGTTTGCGGTGAACTTGAATCGTTGTGGGTAGTCCTGCACCTTATGCGGACCACAATATAAGAAGCATTGGATATCTCTTCTCTGCCTTCAATTTGTTGTTGGTTGCCAAAGAAAAGGTTTGTGGCAATGAAGGCCACATTAAGGTTATTGTCGCAAGGAAAAAATTTGATGGAATAAGGAAAAGGTGCGGTAATTAAGGCCTCAAGCAAGATGCCATAGCAGTGGATTTTGAAGGAAGAACAAAAAAATTTAGGAAAATTGATTAAGCTGAGACCAAGTTGTAAAACTGAAATTCTGTCTTGTATATTCCCTTAAGTTACACATCTATTTTATAGATTTAGGGCTCCTTTGGATGGGCGTTTACCTCCAGTGCGGTGCGTTTAGTTTTTTTTTGTTTCATGCTACAGTATCGCTACAATATCTAATCTCATCGCCACCGCTGTTTTTACATTAACCACAGGTAAACGCACTGCCCATCCAAAAGGGCCCTAAGAGTGAGAAAAAGGAAAGAAATAAAATCTACCTAAAAATCAATGATCTAATCCCTAAACTTTTAGGAACAAGATATTTACAAGATATATACAATAAATAGAAAGATAAATGTTTTCCACAAGTAAGAATCCTGCTCTCCTTAGCAGTAAACCTTGTTGGCCCTTACATCAACCTGATGTTAAGATTCTTTTTTGAATAGAGGTTTAGTGGGAGAAGGGTACATGAACATTCCACAAAAAACAAGGTATGCAAATTGAAAAGAGCTCTATATGGGCTCAAGCAATCTACTTGTTCAAATTGAAAGGATACATTCAGAGTCGAATAGATCATACGTTATTCTTTAAACATACGTTAGAAAGAAAACTCTTTGTTCTTATTGTGCTTGTAGATGATATAATCATAACAGGGAATGATATCGTGCTGATGAATAGTTTAAACAAGTTATTGATAAAAGAATTCGAGATCAAGGACCTTGGACAACTAAGATATTTTCTAGGGATGGAAATAGCGCATTCAAGGAATGCAATCTTTGTTTCTCAAAGAATGTATGTTATTGATCTGTTAAAAGAATTAGGGATGCTTGGATGTAAACTCTCAAGTACCCCAATGGATACAAGTCAAAAATTGCAGTCTAATGAAAGCAATCTAGTTGACAAAGGCAGATATCAGAGGCTTGTTTAAAATTTGATATAGTTGTCACACACGAGGCCTGAAATTGGTTTCTCAGTTGTGGTGTGAGCTAATTCATGAATGTTCCGCGAAAACACGGTAAAGCAACCCATAGAATTCTAAGATAATTAAAGATGACTCCTGGAAAAGGTCTCTACTTCAAGAGGAATACCAGCTGAGGTATTGAAGTTTCATGATGTGGACTGGGCAGGCTCACTAAAAGATCAATAATCAACTTTTGGATATTGTACTTCAATATGAGGGAATTTTGTCACCTAGAGAAGCAAAAAGCATGTTGTGCTCTCCAGAAATAGTGCCAAGGCAGAATATAGATCAATGACACATAGTATATGTGAAGGAATATGGCTTGAAAGGGTACTAAAGGGGCTAGAGGTTGAAATCAGCTGTCCTATGAAGATGCTTTGTGACAATCTATCATCCGTAAAACATTGCAAAATAATCCTTTACAACATGACAAGACCAAGCACGTTGATGTCAATCATTATTTTATAAAGGAGAAAATAAAAGAAAGGTTGATCAAATTACTCTATGTGCCTACATCAGCTCAGGTTGCTGATATCTTAACAAAGACACTTCCAAGAATGACATTCAAGATTCTTAGTTCCAAGCTTGGCTTGTTCAACATCTACAGCCCAGCTTGAGAAGGCGTGTTGTTATTATGAATAGTAGGGGATCTCCAAATCCCAAAAATTCATATAATAAAATCAAGAATTAAATTGAAAATTAAGGAGAATCTGGTAACCACTGATTCTGTCTCCCCATTTTGTCTTCATCTACTGTGTAGCAGCAGGTTAAGCAGAAAATCGAGAAATAAAAAATACGTTCTCTTAGCCTTTTCTCTCTTCACATTCTTTAAATGAACTTCATAAAATTTAATTTCTACGGTACTATTAATCTATGGTGTATATCCTGTAAAAGATCTTTAAAAAATTTAAATATAAAAGAGACAAATATAATGTGAGCTTATTTTTATGTAAAAACCTCTATCTTGTCCTCTTAATTTTAATCGGAAACTTTATGTTTGCCCTTGGATTCTTATTGTTATTAACCAATGCTTTTAGCTGTTTCTTTCCTTGCGGCTATGAAACATCAATTTCTATCACTAGAAAGAATTGTGAATCGGCATCCTTAATTTAGTTGTTTTTTTCACCATTTGTTTTTTATGGGTTGTTAGCATTACTGTTTTATAAAGCAAAGATCAGGTATTCTAGAATTAACACTGAATCATTCATTGCTTCTTCCCTGAAATTCTAGTTCAAGGAGGAGTGCAACACAGAGAAAAAAATTGCTGCCAAGGTGCACTCATGTGCAGAGAAGTCCTTGCTACCAGAGAGCGAAGACAAGATACGTTGTGATCTATTTGATCTTCTAAAGGTAGCTAATATATATCCATGTTATACATAAATGTGGCTTAAAGGATGTGAAACTATTGCCCTTTAACTTTTAATCAAATTCCAGTCATGTCATTTTGTTATTAATAGAAGTAACCTCTATAATCTTTATTAACAAACAACCTTGAACAAACTGATAAATACTAAAACTTAGTAAAACTACTTGGTTAAAAGGAATTAACTTGGAGAAAGATTTATAGAATAATTAGTTACAAAATTTTAGTTGAAAACAATTATTGAAATTTGAAGTCAATAAAATGCTTATTTGACTAGAATAACTTGTATATTATATTATTTCTTTGAATAATAAAGATAATACATCATGGTCGATGTGCAAATTGCATGCCAAGTAGGAGCTAGCATGTTGGATTCATCGATATAGCTTTTTTCTTTTCAATTTTTTTTAATGTTCAATATTTTACAGTCCTGATCTTTGACTTCATAGTCCTATCAATTCTTAATGCTGAATGTGGTTGTTATCAAGAGATCCAAAGCATGCAAAAACTTTGTATCCTAATTTTAATCTCGATTCTTCAAGTTTTTATCATTTATTTAAATAATTAAGATGAAACATCATGGTTCACGTGCAAATTGCATGTTAAAGTAAAAAGCTAATGTCAGAAAGATTCATTCATGGTCATCTTATAAAAAGCATGTGGAAACTTGAGTGCTTTTCCTTTTTTTTTGACCGTTCAATATGTCATAGCCCTAATATTAGACTTCATTGCCCAAACACATTATGCAGAACATAGTTCTTATCAGAGATCCAGAACATGACAAAAGTTTCTATCCCCGTTTTAATCTGGAAGATTCTTCCAGTTTTAGAGATCTGGATGATCACAGGTAGTGTGATAATTTTAAATCTTATTCTATGTCAAATTCAAAATCATAATATTCAGTTCATAGTCTTCTTTTGATTTTGAAACACAATTATTGATGGATCTCTAAATGTTTGTTGCATAATGGAGCAAAAATGTCCTGAAAAGATTGTACTATGATTACTATTTCCACCGGCAAGACAAGTTGTGGCGGCAAAATGCTTTGAAGACGCTCCCTGCGCTCTTAAACTCATCAGATATGCTAGCTTGTGGGGAGGATCTAGGTCTTATTCCGGCTTGTGTTCATCCTGTATGTTTATTTGAAGCTTCCCAAACCTGATTGACCTTCCCTCTCTTCTTACAATTAGCATATATTGTATGATCCATAAATGTTCCTTTCATCTAAATATGCAGGTTATGCAAGAACTTGGCCTAATTGGCTTGCGGATTCAACGTATGCCCAGTGAACCAGATCTTGAATTTGGTATTCCTTCTCAGTACAGCTACATGACAGTAAGAGCCAATATCACATTGATTTCAATTGCACATATCATTTGTCAATCAGCTTCATTTTTGCTTCATCATGTAGTAGGTGAAGATACTAGGACAATTTATTTATATAATTTTGGTATATTTTAATTAGTATCACTGAACATTGTCAGAGATTCTTCTGTGGAAATGAAAACTTCTTGTCCTAATCTAAAAGTCGTTTCTGGCCATTGATTAGAAAGTCAGTGTGCCTTTACCTTAAAATACTTGACATTGGACACTAGGGCATTGTCTGTATATTTTATGTATGGCTTGTCATTGAGCATATAAATGTCCTTGTTACTCTGAGATGCATGTTGTTTTAGTATTCCTTGCTAAACAGTGCGCATCAGAAGTTACAAAATTTTCTTCTTTTCTGTGGGAAGGATGGGTAATGTTTTTTTCCTCAAAATCATGTAATGTCTTTGGCAATTAAATGGAGTTTTGTTCCTCAGTTTTCCTGATCCATAGCTTTCATTGAACTGTTAACTAGAGTTGCTCCCATAAAAAGAAATAACTTAATTGAGGAGTTGGCTATAACAATATGTTTCAGGTGTGTGCTCCATCATGTCATGACTGCTCCACCCTGCGTGCCTGGTGGGAAGAAGATGAAGAGAGACGACACCGGTTTTTCAAGTCTGTGATTGGGTCAGATGATCTACCACCGAGTCAATGTGTCCCAGATTTGGCACATTTGATCATAAGGCAACATATAGAATCTCCATCAATGTGGGCAATTTTCCCCCTTCAGGTTCGTGATACAACTTGGGTAGCAATATCAACTTAAACACAATGATTTTGTCTTGGAACTGCTGTTGGCTGGTGTCCTTTTTCATGTAAGCCTTACAATATCTATTACACAAGTGTTTGAAACAGTGGGTTTGATGATCAGGATTTGTTAGCTCTTAAGGAAGAGTACATGACTCGCCCTGCTACAGAGGAAACGATAAATGACCCAACAAATCCAAAGCACTATTGGAGATACCGTATGTAACTCTTGCCCTCCCCTAAATTGGTCTGATATTTGTCTGCATTATTTCATTCAAGTAGCATCCCTGTTTTGATTTTGATAAATGATGCTTTACTTGAAAGTGGTACACTTAAATACTTTATCCTGCTTCTAACTCAGGTGTTCATGTTACAATGGAGTCCTTGATAAAGGATAAAGAGTTAAAAACGACCATTAAAGATCTTATACAAGGGAGTGGACGATCATATCCTCACATTGGAGAAGCTGAAAGGCAGTTGAGTCAAGAAACTGCAGCCTTAGCTCTGGGGAAGCAGTAGCACCATGTGAGTGGTCCAGATATAATTTGTAGTCGAGTTTCACAGAAAGGACATGTTGGTAATCCTTTACAAAGCGAAGGTTGTTCGTGTGTAAGCTCATTATTTTGGAATTCCAGTTTACTAAATAACAAGCAAGGGAGGTAATCCTTGTAAACGAAGAGAGCCTAGCATTTCCATTGCTCGCTTTAAAATTATGGATAGGTCAGAAACACATTATTATTATTATT
>CM025150.1:16880800-16893449 GCA_013467495.1 Gossypium gossypioides
CGGGTAGAGAAAGACCTCTAAAAATTGAGCTGAGAGTTAATCGTGTTTAGCTTTTTATATTTAAACCCTTGTACGGTGGGGGGCCTATTTTAGCGTATTATAGAGACTCACTAAGTTCTTTCGAACTTACAAAGGTTTGACTTGTGGTTGCAGGATTTGTAGATTAAGGAACTTGGAGAGGCATCCAGTCAGATCGTGTTGGACCAAGAAACTTCATTGGCAAGCGGCATACACATGGGAAGGGGGAAACATTAGAGACTTCGCCTAGGGTTTGAATGTAATGTAATCAAGTAGTTACCCTTGAGTCCAAAATTTAAATTAGTAAACTTTCATTTAAGGATTATGTTGAGATGCATATATATTATTTAATAAAATTCGCTTAAAATTTATTTAGTTAATACTTTGGTCCTTAGTTCTAATCGGGTCTATTTGTGACACTCCATACCCAGATTCGACGATCAGGTCGGGTGAGGGTATTATAGCCGATGTTGAGACACTAGAATTGGGTATCGCGACATCGGTTAGGTGTTGCAACACCGGAATCCAGTGTCACAACATCGGCTTCTACGTAGCCAAAAATTTCTATGCATAACAATTATGATTTTTAAGACAATTAAAGGTCTTTTTTCAACCTAAAACCCTAACTGACATTATAATTGAAGGGATACTTTAGTCTTTTGGATTTTTACCTAGTTTTTTGTCTATATAAACAACCTTATATCCTCATTGGGAAGGGAGTTGACCTATGGATTCGCCCTAAGGAGCCGTTAAACAATCTTTTATTTTTAGTTTTTTGTTTTCTTATGTTCGCTTAATCGAAATCTTTCTATTCTAATGTGAAGACAATTGTGGACGGAAATTGTTCCAAAATTGTGCTTCAATTATTTATTAATGAGTATTCTCTTTTCCTTTAATCTTTTATTCCTTTATTTATATTTCGTTAACTTGATCAACTAACGATTGTATGAATATTGGGATAAATTCTTGTGTGTATTTTATATCTTGCATGATTTAGTATGGAACTAATTTATTGATTAAGTTTGCATGATTTAGTATGGAACTAATTTATTGATTAAGTAATTATTTATTTAAAACTGGGTGTTTATTCAAGAGTACTTAGTATATTACGGAGTGACGCCTCTAGTAGAATATATAGACAGGTGAGACTGAGAGGGTATCCTGTTGAGTATAACTTGTGCCAAGCGGTGAGATTGAAAGGATATTTGTATGCCTAGGAAGATACTGAAAAGGTGACTTAGGTGGTAACCATTAGTGAAGATGAGACCAAAAGGGTATTCTTAGTTAAGGGTGGTAAATATCTCAATTGAGGGTGATTGACAAATTAATTGATAATTAGGATTTAATCAATTATAGGCCGAGAACTCGCATCGTTGACACTAGGAATAAGAAATTTCATTAGTTATTTTAGGTTAATTAATTTAATTAATATTTTAATTCTGCATCAACACTATTAATTCGTGACTTAATTATATTAATAATTATTTTCGATAATTAATTTAATAATAAGTTTCTCCAATCCGCAATCCATTGGGTATGATCCTTGGAATATTTCCTGGAGTGTTTCGTTGTAACACTTTACTATATTAAAATTTGTCCCATATACTTGCGACACTGCTGCTTTATTATATATATTTTTGCTGCATTATTTTCAGTCCAGACGTTCACACGTCTGGTTGCGGTCACCGATATAAGCCAAAATTGACCGAAATAGGCTGAAACACATCGAAATGTACCAGTTTAGGATCAAAATGGTACGTACCGACCAATGCGACCGGTACCAGTACGGTACCGACTACCATGAAATTCAAGATCCAATTGGCATAATGTATGTAAATTGAGAGCTAAATTTTTTTGGAATTAGAATAAAATTAACATAATGCATAATTGTTAAAGATTAATTTTATTATTATGCCGGTTAAAAAATAGTCAACGCCATATTCTCATTAATGGTTCATGATTGGGTGACTAAAAAAGATAATTTAAAACATAGGCAACCATTTATAATTTTCATAATTGAGCGACAAATAAAATTATCAATAATTGAGTAACCATAATGCAATTTACCATAAATTTTATTAGTACTTTTGTAATTTAAATCAAATTTTTACCAGCAAAATGCTTGTTCAAAACCGTACAAGACAGGTATTCGATTGTCCCATATTCGATTTCCAATTGAATTAACCCCAGCGAAAAGTTTGGATTTCACTTCATCCTTATTAATATTACAAAATCATCGGGAGGGGTACATGAAAGAAGTTAAAAATATTCAGTCGGATGGAAAAGATGCAGCCATAAATGCAATACATTTGGGGGATAATTCTTTGTAAATGTTTACTGTCGAACTTAAAGAGAAATTACAGCAAAACAAGTACTTGGGTATACATGCTTCTAAGCAACTATACAATAAGTCACCACATGAGGGTCTCGGAACTAACAGAAATCTCGGATTTCAAATACACGAGCAGTGCTGTCAATGGAAACAGAAACAAGGAACTCCAGATTTGAAGATACAGCAAGAGATTGGATGGCATGTTCATGCCCTTTGAAGGTTTCGATGCATTCCCCGGAGAGACAATTCCATATGCATATTATCCCATCAGAACACCCTGTAGCCAAGAATTTAGATGCTTCAAGCCAAGCTAAGCATGTCACTCCTTCCTGCAAAATTTGTTTGACCACATCATTACAAATTAAACTTAACCAAATTAACCACGTTTAACCATGAAGCTAACTTATGTTGACCAGTTCTAATGAGTAAAATATTAGACAGGTTGAAATGATTCCAAAACCTCGTGGTTACATATGAAACGTGGTGATGAGTTTTGTAGATCCCAAATTGTAAGGTTTTGATCCATGCCACCGAAAACAGCCCAAGGAAAGCTGTCGCATATAATTTGAACATAAGATCAAATCAGTCATACAAAAACAAAGCCAGAAATGCAGTCTTCTATGGTAATATGACCACAGGTATCCCCAAGCTGTTCTAAACCCCACTAGGCAAACTTTAGGGTGCACTCCCTTGAGTGGCCTTGCTGAACTCATTTTAGAAGAATTCTTCTATTTCAACAATGAGCTTTGTCAGTTTACTTAAAATCTTATGGGAAATATTTCTCAAGTTGGAAACCAAAACACTTGCTTTTCTTTCAAATTTCCAAGTAGGTTTAGGGAATTGATCAAACTGATTTGATATTGTTGTCGTTATAATATCAAGGATTCACCAAAACTCTTAAGAGAAATAATTATCTGATGAAAAATGGCAACTACATTCAAACTTGTGAAACAAGTATTGGATTAGCTGAGAGAGAGAGAGACAGCATCATATACATACTTTGGTGCAAACAAAACACATTCAATTGACTCCGGATTGCCATCAGTTGAACCTGTCTGAGAAGAGCAAGAACTAACAACCTGCATTGATGGCGATATTTGCAAGTTAGAGATATTCACAATGTGAATAGAGCCATCCTTCGAACTAAGAACTAATCGATCTCTTGTAGAAGCCATACCTTCCCAGTTGTGATATTCACAATGTGAACAGAGCCATCCTTAGAACCAGTAATAGCTAAAGTTGAATCAGAACATAGAGACAAGCACGTCAGTCCTTCTGTATGATATGGATAACCTAACGAGAAAAAAACATTACTATCAACAATTTAAAAGAGGACTGTGAAAATGAGAGCAAATAAAAAATATGAACTCTTTTACAAAAAAAAATGATATTTTTTTGTGAACATTTTCACTACGTTAGCTAGCTGTGACAGCTGAAGATTCCAATGCTACTATATTTGCGGTCAAACTGCATATCTCTTTAGCTCCTTGATTTCAATAGTATTTTCTCAAATCAATTAAGTTCATGGTCTTTTATATAACCTTATAATCAGGTTAGGTCTGAATATCCAATTAGGACATCTAAAATACAATTTCAGTTGAATACCTCTTACAACATGAATGCTTTCACCACTTCTTGGATTCCAGATCCTCAATGTAGCATCTTCAGAACCAGTACATATTGTTTTGCCTAGTTAAATCACAAATATACTTATCAGATTTGCTCAAACAGAAAGCAAGATGCAAAAACAGAAAAAGAAGAGCAAAACAAATGACCAAATAGTAGAGAATGAAAAGTTAATACCATCAGGGGTAAAATCACCACAGGTCACAATGGCATCATGGCCTGAGAATACATTAAGACAGTTCCCATTATCAGCATTCCACATCCAAGCAGTGCAATCCTCAGATCCGGCTAAGATCAGGTGACCTTTTGGGTGCCACCTAATCCACTATCAGGCAACAAGTCTATCATTAATTAAGTTCCAAAGAAAACATATAATATTAAGAGTAGTTAGCATCCAAGTATTATGTAGTTTTACCTCAATGCCACCTCCAGGACCCTCAAGTGTGCGTTTGAAATTTCCAAAGGTATCCCAAACTTTAACAAGTCCGTCAAAACCTCCAGATGCAAGTAGTTGTCCATCACTGCTAAAGGCTAAAGTAGAGACTGAATCGGTATGGCCTGCACAGGCGTTGCATTTACAAGAGGTTTAGCAGAAGCATAAGAAATGAAGAATGTTAGAAAAGTCAAAGGGATGTGTGTGTCACATCCACTTTGGCAAAATGCAAAAGTAATATTGACTTCAATAAATCACTGAAGAGAAAAACTTGTACTGCAAAAAGAGAGTGAACTGTCTAGATGTTGTATTGTATCATGGCCACACCTTGGAGCTCAGAAGCCCAATCAGCATGACCTATCTTCCAAAGGAACCCCTTATCATCTCCACCCCCAGTAGCCACTAACACTGGATCTGTTGGGCTACAGGCAACTGCATAAAGTTCACCTGGAAAAACATTCATCGCATTAAGATTCTGTACAAATTCTGGTGAGTTTTCACTCTAAATTCTTTTAGTCGCATAGAGGATGACTTTCATAATGATTTTTTTTTCTCACAAACTTTCGTAATGATGCTTGATGTTCATCTATTGTGAAAAATAGCCTTCATGAAGGAAGCTAGTAGTAAAGAGTAAATTGAGATAGAATAAACATTACAATAATCTGATGGGACAACCCTTTCTAAATATTCTAGTTCCCATTTCTATATTGATGGAATAATTTCGTAAACAATTTTAAGATCTGTTTTCCCCTTTAAGGAAACACAGATTAGTTTTGACATTTGAGCTGGTAATCAAAGCAAGTGTCTCTCAAGAAAAATAGTATGGCAAATTAAAATTCAACAAATATCAACGATTATTTTCAGGAACTAATATCGAATTTCAAATTAAACTTAAAATCCAGATAAATTAAGGTCTGAACAATAAAGTTAAGCCGTTTGAAGCTACCACGAAATCTAATCCCAGCTTTGAACATGAAAACACAAAACAACAACTAAAAAAAGAAATTGTTAATACCCGTATGGCCAGTGAATATGTGAATAGAATCATCTGGATCCTCAATATTTTCAGTATCATCCTCATCGTCAGCATCAGGAAGATCTAAATAAACCCACGCACAGAAAGAAAAATACAAATAAATTAAAAGAATATAGTAACTAAGGAAACGTAAATTTAGATAGAGAGGCCGAAACCTTCTTCGTCGACATCAACTTCGTGGATTATGTCGGATTCATCAAAGAATACCTGGCCCTGCTCCTCGTCATCCTGGGCTGGCATGTTCTTATTTTTTTTCTTGGGTTTTGTGTTGAAGCAGCTGTGAGAGTAGAGGCTAATAAGGGTTTTTAAAGGTGTCTCACCAAGAATATATGTTTCAGTCGTAGTTTTGATGCGTCTGAACTCTGAGTTGGATTTGACTTGGAAACCCAAACTTTAACTCGCCTCACTAAACATCTATACTATATTTTGTATTGGCATAGCATACCTGTTGTTTTGATCTATTAATTCCGAATATCTCCCGTCTTCATACTCATCTGCCCCCGTTTGGTATCAGAGCCACGACTCTAAAATTTTCTTTCATATGAAAATACCAAATTTAGAAAGAAAGAGAGTGTTTTTTCAAAAAAAGAATTCTACTAGAACATCTACTAATAAAGCACCCTTATCCTTACTTAGTTTTCCTTTAAAATCCCACTTTGCTAAAAAGATTTCTTCTTTATATGAAGTTGAGTACTTCACAGAGGAAGAGAAAGTCCAAGCTACGAACTTACCTCTTGTAAATCCTTATTTTACTTATCAAAAACCCACATTCTCTCCTATTAAAAGTATTAAGTCTCTTATCACCACCAGCAAAAGAAATGTACGCGAATATGTACAGTCATCAAAGTTTGACAAGCATCTCATCTATGGAGGACAAGAGGAACAGTTTATTACTCTTGAAATCCCTTCAAATTTCCCACAGGAATGGAGCCAGCATGGATATTCCCATATCCATTTTGGAGTAGTAAGATTGGCGTTGAACTATCATGGAACCTCTGGGAAACCAGTTGTATCCAGAATTGTCCTGTTAGACTCAAGATACAAGCGATACCAAGATGCCTGTATTGGTACAGCAGAAGCAACACTAAGCTCAGGAATGGCCATGGTAACTTTGTTTCCAAATTTTACTATGTCCCTTCAAGATCCCAATTTGATGGACGCTCTCAAAGTCCAGATCCAGATTATCGAAGCTGAAATGGTTGAATCGGCAGTTACAACAACTCTACACTACCAGATAGTGTATAGAGTTCAAGATCATGCATTCAAACTATCTAACCAAGGATCTAAGGATTCCCTTCTCATTTCAGTCAATACGAGAGATGAACCCCATTGCGTTCATGTTCCCAAACAAATCCCAAAGCAAGAGATGCTAAAGCTTTTGCCAGAAAAATGGGTTACAAATTATGAATAGATTCACCAGCATGACCAGCCGATCCGTTCCACAAAAAGCCAGATTATCACTAAAGCTGATGGAACTAGTGAAATCAAGTTTGATCACAGCCACTTGAAGCAACTCCCAACTCCCCTAATTTTTTCCAGATAGATGATGTTACAACCACTTGATGGTCCAGAACCTAGCCCTGAAGCACCGCTCATACAAAGCTTCCAATCAAATGGAAAGCCTTTTGTATCGCTTCAAAGATCCTACAGGACATTGTCCTTGGGATATAAATTATTCCTGTGAAGGATGCAAAAATGCAGTCTTTGAAGATCTAGATGAAGAGATCTGACGATCTTGCAGGAAGAGAAATGGTAAGAATCGACTCAGATAGAATTCTATCAACGATGGATAGATGGAGATCCAGATATTGGTCCACTGGGAGATGATAATGGCAAGTTTGTCTATCTTGTGGATTATTCCGCAGGAAAGCCAAAGCCACAACCTCCTAAGGTCTAAGATCATCCTCTTTCACCTCCACCATCACCACCCAAGAAAGATCCAGAACAACAATGGCTAGCAAAGCCTTTGAAGCAGCCATGCTACAAAAGAATCAACAAATGAGTCCAGAAACATAACCAATTCAAGACATGTGCTCAAGAAGAAAAAACTGTTGTTATAGAACAGAAGATTCCTGAAGTACAAATGTACGAATCAACTTCTTCATATGAGCATTAGTTTCCACCATTAGAAGAATTCTCAAAAAAGGAGCATCTACACGCTCCAAAAATACCGTCAAAACTACAAGTAGATGCAAAAGGCCGACAAGTAAAAATTGCAGTAGCAGAAGCCACTCTAAACTGGCAGACAGAAAACGCACTGGCCCAAAATTCTACATTAAAAAAGATAGATAAAAAGGTTAGTCAGATTGACACCAATGTCTCAAAGATAGAAAAATCCACTCATGAAAACTTTGAGATGATCAAGAATCTTATTAAGCTTTTTCAAAAAAGGCTTAAAGAAGTTGCCAGTGAAACAGCCGCACCAGGTCAAGATTTTTTCTCTCATCTAGCCCAGAGAGAAAAAGAAATTCAGAATCTTAAAGCTCAGATTAAGTTTCTCAAAGAAAATGGGAAGCTACCGACTCCACAACCTGTGAGAAATGGGATTGTACTTTTCCTATCAATAAGGCAACTAGATAAACTAATATTGTTCGGAACAGTGAGAATAGATTTTCCTCCGCCTGAAGAAATGAAAAAACCAAGAACCTATGATTGTACTTACAAATCAAGGCCCAAAAGGAGGAAGAAAAAAGAAAAGCCGCAGAAGAAAAAAGACGGAAAGAAAAAGCCCTGGGGAAAAGACCAGTGGAGAAACAAGAAGAAGAACAGGAGAGTCCACTTTCATCTCCATCTTTATATCTACCTAAACAAATATCAAAGTCCTTGATGATGCAAAATGAAGAACAGTCTACTAATCCCTTAACAAGTTTTTTGAAGGATTATAACCGAGAAGTTCTTCCAAAGATATCTGTTTTGCATGAACCTGAAGCATATCTAGAATCCCCAATAGAAGTATCAAAATCAGAATCTGTTTCAGAAGATTCAGAGACATCACTAAGTAACTTTGAAATCTCTGAAGAAGATTCAGAATCCTCTCTAGAAATAATGGCCACAACACATTCAGGAGTTAAAGTTGAAGAAATGTCAGAAGAAGAAATGACTGAAGCAGGAGAACCGTCGAACACAAGATTTACGCCCCATGTTTCCACAAGGAAAATGATCTTCACTCTTGATGATATTCCAACAAATAAATGGCCAGAAAGATTACAAGAATTCCACGCATGGCTTAAAACCAGGAAGTTGTCAGAAGAAAGCCATTACAACGTCCTAATTGAATTCGTTTCTAGATTTACAGGGATGTTAAAAGATTGGTGGAATTCTATTAGCCAGGGAGATCAAATGCAATTTTTGGTGTTAACAGATTTGTCCCAAGCAATAAGGATTATCCATAATCACTTTATTGAAAATCCTGATGATCTATTGACATTAAAAAGAAGAGAGTTCTTCAAGAGAAAATGTTGTTCTTACAAGAAAAAAGATTTGTCTAAGCATTTTTATGCGATGACAAACCTTTTTTGTGCCCTTGCAAAGCAAGCAGTTGTTGCATCTATTCCAGATCCTCTCCAAGTTGCTATAAATCAAAACCTCTACAGACAAAATAAGAACATCCTCAACCTGACCATGGGAGAAATCCAGCAAGAAACATTCATTGCTTTAGAAGATCTGTGCAACAGAAGAAAGAAATTAAAGAAATTAAAGAAACATTCATCCAAGCATTGCCGAGGAATTAAAGAAATTTCCAGCTAGAAATCTTTCTCAAAAACAAGTCCAGCAATTTTTGGGAATTGTTAATTATCTCAGAGATTTTGTTCCAAAGATCTCAAAACTAACAAATCCCTTGTGGAAGATGTTGAAAAAGAATCCACCTCCTTCGAAGTCCAAGCAAGCTCTAGCACTCCGACGACTAAAAGAAAAGCTAGCTCATCTACCACCATTACAAATTCCTTCAACCTGACCATGGGAGAAATCCAGGAAGAAACATTCATTGCTTTAGAAGATCTGTGCAAAAGAAGAAAGGTTTTTAAAGATTATCTCCATGGTGACAAAAGATTGGATAAAGCCTGTAATGATTCACACCTCAAGATTAAGTGTGGGAATGACAAGTCATGTTATTGCCCCACTAAGAAAAAGAAACATTTTCGGAAGATGAAGAGATTCTCCTCAAAGATTCCCAGAAAAAGGTACAAATGGAGATACCTTAAGAAAAAGAGAAGAGTTTCTAAAGGAATAAAATCCACCCTATGCTACATCTGCAATCAGAAAGTTTATTTTGTAAAGTCATGCCCAAAAAATAAGAAAGGTGCTAAGATGATCCAGTAGATACAACAAAGGTCGGGAGTCAGAATCACAGAAGATGATGACATTGAGTCCTTATTCTCTATTGATGATGAACCCAATGATCATTCAATATGTGCGATTCAAAGTATTGAATACAGTGATTCAGAGTCTTCATCAAGCGAGGTACTCATGATCCAACCTCAGATGCATTACCAAACTCTTCTATCAAACTCTCAAAGTTCTCTGCCATCAAACTCTCAAAGTCTTTCAACCCCTGAAGTTATGGTGCCACACATTCCAGTCTCCATTTACTTGGGAAAGTACAGTAAGCCCATTACTGCAATTGCGTTCATTGATACTAGAGCTGCAGAAACCATCATGAATCCAGATGTTTTACCATCAGAATGGTGGGAGCCTCATATAAGATATTTCAGCTCAGCAGGAGGTAAAGTCTTTACAACAGAATTGAAAAACAAGCCCATTAAAATCTAGTTTTTCCCTACCTGTTCCATTACTACTACAGTATTGGGATCCAGACTTCCTGGAAAAGATCTTATTGTTGGCTTTGACCTTTATACCAAAGCTAAACAACTAAGAATCTTACCAGATGGGTTAAGGTACAAACAAATGTTCAGACCTTACGTGCATATTCCCAGATTATTTGCAATATATGCTGAGAAGATCCAGGAGATTGTTGAAGAATTAAGACAAAAATCATGTGCAGAATCTCATTCAGAGTTTCTTCAGAAATGTAACCATCCTTTATGGAAAAACTCTGAGTTCTTCATCAAACTTCCTTTCAAGAAAAATAAAGATATCAATCCAACCAAAGCTAGTCATGTGGAGATGAAACCAGATCATTTGAAACTAGCTGAAAAGGAATGCCAACAGCTACAAGAAGAAGGATTGATCGAAGCTTCAGATTCACAGTGGGCATGTGAAGCATTTTATGTCAATAAGAGATCCGAACAAGCCAGAGGAAAATTAAGACTGGTAATAAATTATCAACCTCTTAATCATTTCCTACAAGACGAAAAATTTCCTTTACCCAACAAAAATTGTATGTTCTCAAGTCTTGCAAAAGCCCAAGTTTTCTCCAAGTTTGATCTAAAAGCAGGATTTTGGCAATTGGGTATAAGTCCTGAAGACAGGCCCAAAACGGGATTTTGTATTCCAAACAAGCACTTCCAATGGACAGTCATGCCTTTTGGGCTAAAGACTGCCCCATCACTGTTTCAGAAGGCCATGATAAGAATTTTCCAACCTATTATGGATCAAGCCTTGATCTACATCGATGATATATTGCTATACAGCCCAAACCAAGAAAGTCATGCAACCCTCCTTAAAAGATTCATGCAGATTGTGCTCGAAAAAGGAATAATGCTTTCTGAAAGGAAAATACAAACCAACAAAGAAGAAATAGAATTCCTTGGGATGACAATCAAAGAAGGAAGGTATCAACCTCATCCAAGCATTGCCGAGGAATTAAAGAAATTTCCAGCTAGAAATCTTTCTCAAAAATAAGTCCAGCAATTTTTGGGCATTGTTAATTATCTCAGAGATTTTGTTCCAAAGATCTCAAAACTAACAAATCCCTTGAGGAAGATGTTGAAAAAGAATCCACCTCCTTAGAAGTCCAAGCAGACTCTAGCAGTCCGACGACTAAAAGAAAAGCTAGCTCATCTACCACAATTACAAATTCCTTGAGAAGGAAAAAGAATCTTGCAGACAGATGCTAGTGAAAGATATTTGGGAGCTATCTTATTTTAAGAAGACAAAGGCAAAAGACGCCTCTGTGGATACAAAAGTGGAAGGTTTACAGATGCTGAAATCCATTACCACTCCACCTTCAAAGAAATCATTGCAGTCAAAAATGGGATTTCCAAATTTGAATTCCATTTGATTAGCTACCATTTCCGTGTTGAAATGGACATGTCTTCTTTTCCCAAAATGCTGCAATTCAAACAAAAAAAGGTACCTCATCCTCAACTCCTTCGATGGGCAGAATGGTTTTCAAAGCTTTCCTTTGATGTCGTTCACATAAAAGGAAAGAACAATGTCCTTGCTGACATCCTCTCCAGACCACCAGCAGTTCATGTTCCTAAACCAGTTGAAGTTTTTATGTTCCAGCCTTCCTCCTCCAAAGGAAAAGGTAAAAAGAAACTTTCTCAACATCCTCCCTCACCATTTTCAATGCCTTACCAACCAAATTCTCATCCTGACCATCCTCCGGAAGTATTGAGTCTCATATTAGAAAAAAAGATTTTATAGAGAAGCCATGAACATAATGCTTTCTTATCAGTTAAGCATTTTCTAAAATTTTGGAGGATTATTCCTGAAACCTTTAGGACTTCACACTGAATATCCATTTATCCATCCCATTAAATTCCAGTTTGGTGAATTTCCTGAAGAATTAAAATGGATGCTCTGGTACTTAACCCACTTGTTTCACATTGGAATTGATTTCCACATTGAAGATCTCCAATATTACGTGACCATGGCTATACAAGGAGAACTGAGTCCAGAAATAAAAAACCTCGCAACCTTTCTTGGATGGTTTTACCCACTTGAACAATGGCATGAGATGATTGAGCTTGAATTTCTTAAAAATATGAAAGCCTAGTGGATTGTAATTATCTTTTACAAGCCACAATATTTTATGTAGAACGACCCAGCAACACAGCTTGGAGCGTTTCCCAGTGCATAGATTCATAAAACTTATCTCTCAGAAGTAAGTACGAGCCTATGCCATTACAGAAGCCTGCAAAAATATCTCTGTCAGATAAACAGGATCATTCCTGATGAAATATGGCCCTCAGTGTAACAGCCCGATTTTAGGCCTAGTTGGAACAGTGGTTTCGGGACCACAAATTCGACGACAAAAAATTTATTTTTATTATATTTATAAGGTATATAATTTCACGGA
>CM025150.1:16909093-16922638 GCA_013467495.1 Gossypium gossypioides
AAAGTTCCATCACCTCCATATCCGCAAAGATTGCAGCAACACAAGCAGAAACAAGAGGTGCAATTCAAGGATAATCGATAAGTAATATTTGATGACATTATGGATATTTTGGCGTTGTAACTTGATGAAACCGTTGGATATAGTTAGCATGTCATAGGATTGTCAGTACTCACTTATTTGTGTTGTGATATATAGGGCACTAAGACCCAGGGACAGTTTTGGAGAGATAAGGGAATGTGAGCCAGGCTCCATTCACTAAGATATATATGTGTGGTGTGTTGGAGAGCGTTAGCTATATGCTTCGCTCATGGGATATGTTTGACTCTACGAGTCTATGTGTGGTGTGTTGGAGATCTATGTATCCGATGACTGGTAATAAAATCCACTTTATGTTTCATAAACTCAAGAGCCAAATTATGTGATTAATATGTGTTGGAATATTGCTACATGTATGCCTAAACGTTCGTATAAATAATGTGTAAAAGTATGCATGGACTATGACTAATTATGAAAATTATGGTACTTAGTTAATGACGTTTTGGGAATATGTTGTATGTTGTTTGGTTGATGCATGACGATTTGTTTGTGTAGTGGTTGTTCTTAGCATTCACTGAGCTTGTTAAGCTCACCCACTCCATTTTATCCTTTGTAGAGTTGTTGTGTTCCTGATGTGAGCGGTGTGGCCTTTGAGGAACTAATCCAAGCCATTCTTTATTCATTATAGTAGGTGTTTTGCTTATTCTAGTTCTAGGGAATAAAAAGGCAATGTAGTAGACATTTATATCAGTTTTGTTAAGATGTTTTGGGGATTATTTGTATATTATGTATGTTTGGAAGCATGTGGACTTGGATATGGTATTTGGACTATTATTTTAGACATTTTGATGCTTATATGACTAGGTGAATGAAACGTGATGTTTAGGGATTAAGCTTGAATGGTTTAAATGCTCTTATGTGCTAAATTTTTGTAACCTAAAGCAGAGGTATCGATATTAGGGCTTTTAAAATGATACCTCTATATTTTCAAAAGTGTAGGGAGTCAGAATACCAATTTAGTATCGATACCTTAGCCCGAGTATCGATATCCGGGGTGTAATTATCGATACCTTGCGAAAGGTACCAATATTTTTTGATGTTTTAAAATTTGGCAAGAAATAGAATGTTATTTTGGCATTGATTTTCCTGGTGGTATCGATACTAATTATTGATACCATAGAGGTGGTATCGATACCAATTATTGATACCATAGAGGTAGTATCAATACCTACATAACATTTTAGGGAAAATTTGCTAAGTGGTCCCAATGCCCGAGATATGTGCATTTTATGTTTGCTTGTTGTATGTTAGTATGATTAAATGCTAAAATAAGTTTGCATGACTTGATATTCTCATAAATGCTAGAGTAATTAAAGTAAAATGAAACTGCATGTATTTCAATCTTGATCATAACAATGAAATTGATGTGAGACTGTGGTGCGACATCTCGATATTCGGCTTGGGGTCTAGGCTAGGTATGGGGTGTTACATGTTTATTTTAGTCTACTCAAGATATCAAGAAACATGAGATTGGATTAAGCAAGTGTGGCTATTCCATGACTTATGTCCGATCTAGATTTAAAGGACAAAAGGATGTAATACATAAAATGTTTATCACAGAAAGGTTATGTCAAATTACGATTTCTTGTAACTTAGGTAGCAATGATGCATTGCTAGATACCACTCATTTCTTGTATTATTAGAAATATTCTAATATTACTACTAATGTTACAAAAACCTACAGGGTCACACCCTATGGTTCAAACGAACAAAATCCAAACACAATTGGTATTATGTTTAACTGTCACATGAATTAAATTAATTATTCAATTAATTTAATTTGACAACTAAATATTAAATGAATTAAATGTACAAACTTGTTGTAAACAAATAGAGAACATAGTTAAAATTAATATACGAATGATTCATATAAAATTTTAACAAGATATAGTTTACCGAAATTATCATTATAAATTATTATAATAATGATTTTAGTCAAACATTGAAACATGGAAGTTACAATTCTTTTTGGAAAGAATATAATGTTTTTAATGCTTCTCATATGTTCTATATAGGATGATTTTGTTTTCAATATATAGATAATAAAATCCTGACTTAGGGTTAAAAGTGTTTTAAAGAAAATCAGAAAAAAAAAGTCTAGCAGTCGTTTTGGAAGATTTTTCTCTAGAAAAGATCCAAGAGAGTTTTTTCGTTCCTTTTAATACCAGGTGGGCTATGTAGAGGTCGGGACGTTTTTGTTATGTCTTGGAATCAACATCGAATTAGCAGCATCCTTTTATCGTTTTAAGGTATATCTTCAACCTTATTTCAACTCGTTTCATTCCTCGTACATCAATCCTTGGCTGAGGATCGCCGGAATATTTTTCCACTGTCCCAAGGGGCGTATCGGTGGTCTGAACATCTTCTTCCTTCAAAATGACCATTAAATTCTTAAATACCAAATGTTATTGTTGGTTTCTATTCTTATGTAAATTGTAAGCTAAGGATTCTTGGGAACAAAAGGAGGATGTTCTATCTCTTGGTAAGTCTGAAAACTTTGCATTTTAAGAGTAAGGGTACTATGCTATATATATGCAACAAGTTATGATTAAGAGGCCATGCATGGGGGTTATCTTTAGATGAAATCATAGCAAACTGTTTGTAAATGGGTTTTAATGGTAGATTCATGTTCTTTTAAGTAGTTGATGCTGTGATTTCATGAAAGGCATTCAGAATTGAGGATTTTGACCTTATGCAAGGTGATTCTTAGGTGAGTCTCTAACATCGACTCATACAAGTTCATATAATTCGATTATTTATGATTGATTTTCTTGAAAACAGCGTGAGTACATGAATTATTTTTGGAGAATAAGTATGTATTTCCTGATATAGGTTCTTATAAGTCTAGAATATGATGAATTATGTGTATGGATGTATGTGATTCTATGAAACAACTATGTGTGTATGTGCCTAGAATGTATACAATGTGATGTGATTGTGTTGATGCGTATGAAGCATGTATTGAAGTATGATTTGGTTAAGAAAGTGAGTTAGCCTACCTGAATATATGTTTATTTGGATATGTGATGTGATGTTGAAAATGTTTGGGAATAGGATGTATCTGAGTGTAGAGAGGTTGTGATGTGAGTTTGGACAATGCGGTGGTATTTGATAAAGTCCGTCAGGATAGTAAACATGAATTCTAATATGAAAATTCTAAAGAAAAGTCCATGGCCATGGCACATTCTCGAAAGGGCAGAAGAGTCGCATTTATCAACTAGGGTTCTTTGTGTGTCCCAGGGCGATGATGGGTAAACCTCATGTGATGTGAGTTTAGGAAAATCCATATTGCAAACACAGTAGTTCTTGGGGTGCCTAGGTGGCATTCTGTTAAGCTTTATGGCATATTCTAATTGGGCCTTCATGGAATTCTATTAGCCTTTATGGCATTTTGTTAGTCGTTGTGGCATTATATTGCCTTTGTGGCGTACTTTGTATATTGCCCTTCTGGTATATTCTATATACTACCTTTGTGATGTATTCTTTCTGGCCCTAATGACGTACTCTAGTAAGTCTATGCTAAGGATATTATCTGTCTGAAATTTTAGTGTGAAAAGTTCTATGATAAAATTGAATAACTCTTAAAGGAAATTTATTGAAAACAAGTATGATTCATTATGTTCAAAGAGGGTATCCACCACGGTTATTTGTCAAATTATTATAAGGGCATATTCGACATAAGAGTTCGTCAATTTGAACTATTTGTGCTATTAAGGTGGAAATATGAGTTATCTAGCATTTATTATTTGTGATTAGTATCATCTCTGGTTCTGAGACTTGAAAGAATCTGAGTTGATCGTTATTTTGGATGTCTTGTACCTTGTAACAAAGACATGTGGAAATTCTTTTGAATGATCTAAAGTGTTTCTCATCAGTATGAGTATCTATTGGGTTGGGTCAGAGTATAGTTCAACTTAAGGTTTAATTTAACAAGATCAGAATGGGAATCCACCAAAAGTATGAACAGTAAGAGATATCCGCCAAGAATAATGTCTATGAAAATTTGTTCTAGAATAACTGTTTAAAATTTATCTGAAAACAAAACAAAAAGGTAGGATCATTTGTTAAGATCTAGAGATAGTTAAGCAGTTAGATGAATGATAATACATTAAGAATTGTAAGTGGCGTATAAGTATAAGATCATATAATTGACAATGTGAAGGTATTCGCAAAAGACATATATGAGGTAATCCAAATATTCAAGATGAGGAATTCAGTATAATAAGTTTAAAAGGTATGTTGTGTCACATCTCACTAAGTTCCTCTGACTAACAAAATGCTATGTTTATATTTCAGGTGTTACTATTTAAGTGGGTTCGCCGGGAGGGACAAGCTAGGAGTACGCTAGAGAAGTGGCGAACAGGGAAACTATGCATATAGTGGACTTGTTTGGACAAGTGGCGTATTGTAGGATTACGCCATATGAGTCTATTTTATTAAACTTATGTATTGTAATAAATTATTATAGATATGATGTATTATGTTTCCATATATTTTCTTGTTTCTTTAATGATAATGATTTATGGTAAATGTTAAGGAAAATGTCTTGAGTTGAAAGTCTAAAAAGGTTGTTTAGAAATTTTGTTAAGAATTGTGTATTAACACCCAAGATCTAGAACCGGAGAATCAGTTTGGGTTAAGGGCATTTTAAGTGAGAAGAAATGGAATGCTGTTAGACATGGTACGTTCGATGTTATGTTATTTGAAGCTGTCAATCTCTTTTTGGGGATACGCTGTACAAACAGCTTGCTATATTGTGAATGATGTGCCAACTTAGGTAGCATCGAAAACCCCATACGAATTGTGGCATAGCAAAAAACTGAATCTTAATCATTTTAGGATTTGGGGATGCCCAGTCCACGTATTAGATAAAGATGTGAGGAAGTTGGACTAACGGACAAAATTCTGCATGTTTGTAGGATATCCAAAAGAAACTAATGGTGGTTTGTTTTATAACCCGAAAAATTAAACTGTTATAGTCTCAACTCATGCTAGTTTTCTTAAAGAAAGTCACATGAATGACTTCAAACCTCAGAGTAAAGAGGTACTCGAGGAGCTTTCGGTAAATATACAAAACCATATAGAAATGGTTCTAGAATCAACTCCTAATAATAGACCTACAAATGATTAGCAACATTGGGAGCCTCGTCGCAGTGGGAGGGTATCTCGTAGGCCTGAGTTCTTCCAATCTAGTGGAAGTGTTTTTAACACTAAGTCTGTAGAACAGAAAGATGATGACCCACTCACATATGACGAAGCGATGCATTGTGTTGATTCTAAGATCTGGGAAATTGCTATAAAAGCTGAGATGGACTTAATGTATTCCAAATCAGTGTGGGAACAGACAAACTTTTCGGAAGAGATAAAACTTATAAGATGTAAGTGGATCTACAAGTGGAAAAGAAATACGGATGGAAAAGTGGAAACTTATAAGGCCAGACTTGTAGCAAAAGGTTATACTCAGAAAAAAGGCATCGATTATGAAGAAACCTTCTCTTCGGTTGTCATTCTCAATTCAATCCATATATTACTATCTATTGTGATGACTCTCGATTACGAGTTCTAGCAAATGGATGTCAATATAGTATTTTTGAATGACTGTCTTGAAGAGAGCATCTACATGATGCAACCCACTGAATATATAACTTAAGGAAACGAGCATAAAGTTTGCAAACTGCTTAGATCCATATATAGACTTAAGCAAGCGTACCATTCATGTAATCAAAGGTTCAATCAAGCGATCAAGACTCTTGGATTTGAGAAAAACATAGATGAATCTTGTGTTTATAAACGTTCAGGGGATGGAAATGTAGTCTTTCTCATTATATATGTCAACGATATTCTACTCATTGGGAATGATGTAGGGACGTTGTCATCGATTAAACTGTGGTTAACTCAATATTTTAGCATGAAGGACTTCTGAGAAACTAAATTTGTTCTAGTTATTTGAATCCAGATATATTAAAAGAACAAAGTGATAGCACTATCTTAGACTCTATACATAGACAAGATATTAGAGTGTTATGCAATGACCGATTTGAAGAAGGGAAATCAACCCTTCGTATCGGGATTTCATCTCTTTTTAGAGGACTGTCCTAAGACAGCGGAAGTAAGAGAGAATATGAGAAAGGTTCCTTATGATTCGGCGGTAGGAAGTCTCATGTATGCTATGTTATGCACACGCCTAGATATCTATTTTGCAGTGGGGTTCGTAAGTTGATATTTGGTGAATCCAGGACAAAGACACTGGCATGCAATTAAGCACTCAAGTATTTATGGAGAACGAGGGATTATATGCTCGTGTATTCCGAAGGAGATGTTAATTCTATGGGATATACTAATTTTTACTTCCAAATGTTTTGGGATTCGAGGAAATCGACATCGGCCTCTGCTTTTGTCCTGAATAGTGGGTCCATAGTGTGAATAAGTGTCAAGAAGGGTTATACTACTAACTTGACTATAGAAGGCCAAATATGAGGTATGGAAAAGCTATGGCACTATAACAGTGCAGATATAGCTAAACCTAAAAGAAACCACATAAGGATAAAACATATTAAGGGAGACTGGAGTGTTTGACGAAATAGTGGATTTAGTCAAAAATCACATCTGAGGACAAACCTTGGGAATTTGTTTAGCCAAAACTCTTATAGCTAGAGAGCTCTTTGGGGAATATATGGAGGGCATAGGAATGTGAAACATGACTCATCTACTTCACTAGGGCAAGTGGGAGACTGTTGGATCTAGTGCCCTAAGTGTAGTATTTTCGTTTAAGTACACTTGTAATTTTTTCGAATAGATTGGTTAATAAATTTATTCATAAATTACATTAATACTTTGTATATTGTCCTCACATGGTTTTGCATGCAAAGCAAAATGGAAGCAAATATTGCTCATTGGTTGTCTAATGTTTAACTGATACTAAGCGATATTATGTGGTCGGATCGTAGTACGGAAAGAGAACTTGTATTAGTAGACAAACCTAAACATGTCTTTAGTTTATCAGAAATGAGCAAACCGATTAAAAGACTAATATGTCATTCATCAAGTCCAATTGGGAAGATGTCTTATCTTAGGCATCGAAGCAGATGACTCCCAAAAGATAGAGACATAAATGTAATTGACTGGACTGACAATACATCGGACAGGACCCAAGTAGAACAAATCTTGAATCCATTTCTAGATTTATTCACTTGTGATGTTCATAGTGTGGCATACCTAAATCCTGAGTGGATGGTATATTATGTATGTGTGACTTGTACACTTTGATGTAAGTAAAAGCCCACGTTCAAATAGATAAAGAATCGAAAGTTGGTATGTTGGGTGTACGACTTTTGTAGTATCTAGTGTCATTCACAAAAGTGGAATTCATAGTCCAAAACATAGGTAAATGATATCCTCTCATTGGCATTACATGGTTAATGAAAAGTAAACATGGCCTCGAGTCATCTGTCTTTGTGATGGATGACTTGATCACTATTTGATAGTGTTTGACTTTTCATGAAGGAAGATGTAATGGTTACCATGAGATAAAATAGGATCATATTGGGAGAACGGATATTATCCCAAAGAGATCAATGATATCCTATGAAGGTAACACACTTATGGCAAGGTCATTAAATTAGCACTGAGTAGTTTTTTTCATAATGATGTGTCATTGGGGAGAGCTTAGTCACGATACTATAGTGGAATGACTTCGTGACTAAATGAGTTTATAATTAATAGGTGAAATGCCAGAACTTAATTATAAATATTTTGAGCCTGAACTACATATGTCCAATTAGTCCCTTCGCTAGATCGTTGAAACCGGAAATGAATTGTGTGTTTGAATATAAAAGAACGGAATGAATAAGAAAAGAGAAATAAGAAACATTTATGAATGATTATGATTTTCTCCGAAATGGAAGAATGGAATCATTTGGAAATGAATGTAGGTTTCCAAAAATGGAAATGGAAATGGAAATGATACATTTGCAATCTTATATGGTTTATTTAAAATATGATCGGGAGAATGAGTTTATATTTTTGGACTGTTTTGAAGCCCGAAAATGAAAATAAACTATTCGGTTATAGTGAAAATGTTGAGTGTGAAATATTAAACATATTTTCTCGAAATTTTACCAGGGGTAAAATCGTCAAAATTTTACTAAGGGTAAAATAGGGATGAGAAATTTTTTTATATAAATATTCAAGTTTATTTTGTGAAATAAAAGAATCGAATCGAGTTGGATCACATTACAGAGTATTGGATCAAAAAGGCCTAGAAAGTACTCGTAATTGGACTCGATGTGAGAGAGGCCCAAAAACCCCTCATAGACATTAAGAGGGCAACAACCTTAGTAGGAATACTAGGGTGTGTCATCCACCCTAGTCCTATTTTAAGTAGGATATTGTTTTTCTATTTGAAATAAACCACTACAACTCAACAAGGATTCCACCTTTTCTTCCTATAAATCGATGGCACTGGTAAAGCTATGTACACAACTTTGAGAGATTGTTATGCTGCCGAAAAATAAGAGAATTTATTTTCAACTATTACATATAATTTTCCAGAATAAAAATTCTACTGATTTCTATTAAAAAGAGAGAATTTTTGTTTTCAACCCAAAATAAGAGAACTTTTTCTAGTTCTATGTTTCGATTTAATTTGTTCAAGCCCACACTCGAAGCAATTCATGGTATGAGAATAGCAGAGAAGATCATTTGACTGAAATCTGGGAACAACGAATGTTCACTAAACCAAAAACACAGGTACGAATTTGGTTAAGGTTTATTGCTATAAATATCACAAATTGAGTCGGTTTTCAAAATTTTAATTTTTCGTTGTACAAGAAAACCGTTTTCAACCAGATTTTTTCCAACAATGCTCACACATATAACATTGGTTTATTACACACATGTCTAGACACAACACATCTACTCATTTATAGTAGAGACAACTTACCCTGCACAACCCACATATCATGGAAGTATCATGACTCAAAAGAAGTAAAAAGGAACTCACCAGTATGCTTCAAAACACAATCTACTCTACTGGTCCTTTACCTCGATTGCTCAGACATTCACCAGCTTCTTAAGCTAAATAAGAAACAGTTGTAACCATAAATCATTTATCTAATTTAATCATGCATGCAATAATGCAAAACGTAAATCCCTTCGACAACAACCTAAGGGCTTTCTAGAAATTACTAGTAAGTTGGTACTTAACAACGGTGTTTTGACTAGCTACTAGAACCTCTTTCGTCTTCTCTAACGAAGATACCTTAAAAATTTTCCAAAGACTCAGAAAATAACGCAGATAAAAACAAAGGAGAAACACGCCGGCTATCGGCATCCTTATACTGTAACACCCTATACCCAGCCCAGTCATCGAGCCTGAATATCAGGATGCCACACCACAGTCTCATGCCATATACAACAAATAAAAGGCTCGTTCTAGAAAAACGTCTTTCATATTAACATTCGTATGGGTTTAAGACAATCATACTCTTTAATTATCATCATTACATGCTAAACATACATCAAATGGTCTTATACTAATAAATAAACATTCATAAGGTCTATTTAGCAAAATTTCCCAATCAAGTACGTAGGTATCGATACTAGAATATGGGTATCGATAATTTTCTCAAGTGGTATTGATACTGCTTGGAAAATTGATACCAAATCAGCATTTTGTTTCTTGTCTAAAATCCAAAGTCTCGAAAATTATCTATACCTTTCGAAAAGTATCAATTATTTTACCCCGAGTATTGATACTCGTGATAAGGTATCGATACCAAATTACAATACAGACTTCCTGTCATATCAATACCTCTGCTCCAGACATAAAAAATACAGCAATTATAAGCATATAATTCATACAGCTAATGTCTAATCATCATGTATCATTCACTTCATCAAATGGTAACTAAAATATCCGAAGTAACAGTCCAAAACATCATAATCATGACCGAGCAAGAAGCCAATAATTAAAATTGAAAGTCCATAACTCCTAAGCAAAATAACCATGTAAACAACTTAAAAATCATAGCAAAAACCAGCATATAGTCTACCACATTGCCTTTAGTTCCCAAAACATAAATAAGCAAATAAACACCTACGAATAACTACTAGAGTTTTGGCTTGGATCACCCCTCGAAAACCACATCGCTTACACCAACACACGACTAATCTATAATGGTTTTAAGAAAGGAGTGGGTGAGCTTAACAAGCTCAGTGAATGCATAAAACAATTACCATGCAAACAATTCATCAAGCATTAGTGAAACGTATACGTAGCATAATTATAGCAGCCTTAACTCAGTTGACATATTTCATTTACTCATGCACGATTAACAGTTTATAGGTCAAGTCATTGCATACACTGTCATATATACATTGCAACACATACAAACATATTTATAGACAATTTCTGTAATAGTCACATATTATATAAACACATATCACAATATACACATATTCATATTTTAAGATAATTGGAGATAATTTGACACTTGAGCTATGAAACGTAAAAGTGGACACTATCACCACTCATCGGATACACGGATCTCCAACACACAACATAAACTCAGAGTCAAATATGTCTCGTAAGTAAAGCATTAAGATAACACTCTCCAACACACCAAACATGTCCCATTGATTGGAGCTCAACTCACATTCCTTTATCTCTCCAAACACGTCCTAAGGCTTCAACGCCCAAATCACACATACATATAGGTGAGTACTCACAATCGTATGGCATGCCAACTATATCCAATGGTCTAAAGTATCACAAGGCCAAATTATATGTATTTAAACACACATATTACTTTCATTTCACATTTGTATCATTTGCACAATATTATCACTGTCACTTAGCATGTATGACATGCCTACACATATATTCTTTCACAATAGTAATCATGAACATATAACACATATATAGCATCTCATTTCAGCTCACAATTTTACAATAACACAAGCACATATCTCACAAGATAAATATGAGTTTAAGAAAGGTTACACTTGGAATTTAGAGTAGGGGTTTAGGCTACCACTAAATTCTTAAATAACACATTGAATCGAGTCCACAAGTAGTTAATCTAAACACTCACCACTATGTTTTTGCCGAGATGCCAAAACCTTAAATTAGCATTTCCTACCTCGTAGATGGTCCTAGAGAATCTGGAACTTCAACACAACAATGCATTTAGAAATTCGCAAAGGATTCACCACAAGCAATCAAAAACATAAGCCTAAGCTATGTTTCCATGTAATCGAAACCTTTAACATAGCAAACTTTAAATTCAAATATCTCAATCTATACTCATTCTTTTTTCCTAAAACCAATTCCATTCATCTTATAATTCACCTACGACTAATTCCCAACCTTTAAACTACACTAAAATAATCAATTCATAGCACTGACTTTTTCGACATGTTTATAGCTATTTTCTGAAAATTCATTAAAACCCAAGAACTCCTTAACGATACTTCAAATAAAGTTTAGAAACCTCTTAATCATATCAAAACCTATTAGTTAACACTTTGAAATCACATTTTTACTCGAAAATCTGAAATTCACCATTAACAACTTTATTTTTGACTTTTTAATCAAAACATGCAATTTAATGGCTAAAAATTCAGTTTCAAAGGACTAATAACATGAAAAACTAATGGGTAGACGATTGGTTACCTTTGATGGAATAAAAACTAAGGTTTTGTTGAAAACCTACAAGTGAGGAAGATGATGAAATTAATGGAATTTTGGATGTTTTCTTAAAGATTTATGAAGGTTTAATACTTGGAGAATGATGGAAATCAAGAGGATTATGTTTGGAAATCAAAATTGAGTTCTTTGAGTTTGTGAAAGTAAGGGACGACAACACCAAGGAGAAAGAAGAAACCTATTGTGAAAATAAGCTGTAGGTTAGGGGTTTTTAGGTTAAATTTTAAAAATTGGTAAAACTGCAACATAAATGCTCACAATTTTGACCCTATTACAAATCAGTCCTTTTTCTAAAATTAAAGGTCTTTAAAACTCATTTTCAAAATTCGATTCAATTTTTTAAAAATCATAGTAAAAAATATTACCGATAAACCATGTCGTAAAATTTCGAACACTCTAAGGCTAAAATTCCTAAAATACCCCTAAAACTCCTAGGCATTATTTTGAGGTGTTACATATATAGCACAGACAACAGGGACAAATCTTAGTAGGAGGGTCAAAAAATCTCACTATAACACTTGAAACCCAAGAATATACTTGCCTAAAATTTTGGAACCTAATCATCTACCAAACATAACTATAACCACTAATCAGCTTAGTAAGGAATAGAACGTTGCTTGCACACTAAAACAAGTCAGTTAAACAAATCATTCAGCTAACTAATAACATCAAGCTATCATCTATAGTATTCTAGTTCAATTCCAACTAGGTCTCAACTAAACTCTAACTATACTCACCAAGCCGTCGTTTTCATGGAAAACTAGTCTATCTATCTTCGAACTAACAAGTTCACCCAAAGTATCTAAGGTTCACGAGTTGTCCCACAAAAGAGCCTGCCAAACCCTAGAGTCTGCCAAATGGAAACTTCTAGCGAGGCATTCCGTAAATAGGCATTGTAACACCCCTAACTCGTATCCATCGTCGAAATAGGGTTACAGAGTATTACCATAGAACCATAACATCCAAACATTCATTCCAAATCATTTCATGAATTACATCATATTCCATTCAAACACATGCATATCGCCCCTTAATCGAGCCTTCGAGGCCTTAGAAACACTTTAGAAATGATTCAGGACTAAATCGAAAACATTTACAACTTCAGGGAAAAAGATTGAAAAATTCACAGTACAGGGGTCACACGGCCGTGTAGACAGGCCGTGTGACTCACACAACTGAGACACACACCCGTGTCTCAGGCCATGTGGATATTCAAAATAGGGACACACAGCCGTGTTCCAGCCTGTGTCCTTGCCCGTGTAACTCTCTGACTTGGGTCACACGGCCAAGCCACACGCCCGTGTGCTAGGCCGTGTAACTCTCGAAATGCAACCTTTAAAAACCTACAGGGGATACACGGCCATGTCGCGTGGTCGTGTGTCACACACGGCTGAGACACACTCCCGTGTCCTAGGCCGTGTGGACAAGAAATAGACCAAATTCAAGCCATTTCTTTCACCCAATTCAAGCATACCTAAACAAGCCATTTGCACATATGACCAAGGTATCGAAACATGTTCAACTATGCATAAAATGACCAATTTTCATTCAACCAATATGCCATAAAGGCACCTCAAATACACACATTAAACATACTTAAACATGTGCATATTTAACCATTTAGCAACTAACTTGTTTCCATACTAAAACATACCACTTTTAACACATACCAACCTTACCAATTTAGATTCATACCATAACAAAATAACTTTACCATTTGAACCACTTCTCTTATGTATCAA
>CM025150.1:16964789-16975847 GCA_013467495.1 Gossypium gossypioides
TCCTAATATTTCATATCAGAAATAGAATTTCTAAGAACACATGTGCTACTTACAAAATGTCATTGCTTCAACAATCTTGGAGTTCTATGCAAAAAGAATTGCAATAGGTGAGCTTAAAAGATATACACTAGAAAGTCTTATAGCAAATGATCCTAAACAGTGGTCCAGAGCATTTTTTTACGCATTTCCACAATGGTGTTTTTTAAAACAACTTTGCCCAAGTGTTCAATGCTGCAATTCAGGAAGCTAGGTATATGTAAATCATCAGCTTGCTTGAGTGGGTTGGACAGTATGTAATGAATAAAATTGTCAGCAAAAAATGAAATATTAGGCTTGAAAATTTGATAAGTGTCAAAAGTAACATATTTTAGCCTCATTTTTAGTGCTTGTTTGGGTGATTATGTAGTGCTAATTGTGAACTATATACTCCTAATACTTTATATTCATGTTTTGTTGCTTAATAGAGCCCTTAGGAGCAATAGGAGTGAAGAACGAGTGGAAATTAAAACATTGGACCAGTTCGGAAGCTGAACAGATGCAGCAGAGTTTCATATAAGCATTCTACACGATCATATGATCCACACGACTGTGTTTTCAAGGCGTGTGGATTTGGCAAACCAAGTGTGCTAACAGCTGGAAGTGACAATTTTTAGGTTTTTTTGGCACTTTGAGAAGGTATAAATAAGGAAATAAAATAGGAGAAAAGCAACCACCATAGGATAGCACAAAAATTACCCAAAGAACATAATTGAAACCGATTTCCAAGCAATTCTCCATTAAGATTCAAGAGTCCAAGCTGATTTCTAAGAGAGTTGTCATGTATTTCTTTTATTTTAGTGGTTATATTGTATTTTTGGTTTTATTTTTGCAATTATGAACTACTTCTCTTAATACCTAGGGGAGATGAATTCTAGGATGAATTCTATTGTTTGATTTCTAGTTTTATGCAATAAAACCTAGATTTTTGTATTTATTACAAATTTTGTTATTCATTATAAATATGTGAAACGTTTAACAAGTTAGCATTATCTCTAACAAGTACCAAGCTTTATAACCAAAAAGCAAAAGTACTTATGGATAGAAAAATTCTGATAAAATAGCTAATAATTTCTCACCGATATTAATACAATAACCGAATACCAAATTTCCTTCCATATACACAATAGTTCTTACGCATACCAATATCTCAAACATAGTTTCAAACCTTCTAATAGACATTATGTTCTCTAACATATACAAACATATATAACGTTTACCAATATCTCTTACCTGAGTCTACAAAGAAAATTCTAGCAAATTTTTGAGGGCAAATACTTCTAAAATATTTAGCGTCTTCTAAACTCAAAAGTTTAAATACTACTCTCTTCTTCCTTTTTTTTTTTAATTCTAGACCAACACTCGTAAAAATTTCCTTGTATTAACTATCAAATTTTTGCTATCACCAAATTCTCATGATGCAACCCTAAATGATGGAAATCCAAGCATAATATAGTAGATGAGTATGAATAATGTAATATCTTATTTTTTAGTGGTGCCAAAAATAATGGTTTCAGGACCACAATCCCGACACGTGAGGTCGTGTTTTATCATTTCATTAATGTTTATAGAGTTACATAGAGGTTGTATTAAATTTTGGTGGAAAAAATTTAACGTTTAGATAGTCAATTAAGTAAAAAGGATTAAATTGTAAAAGTTAAGAAAGTTATTATTAGTAAATTCGGTTCTATAGCTTTAGAAATTTAATTTGGTGGCTTTAAATGGTAATTAGACCATCACTATCTAAGATGGACGGTTATGAGTAAGCATATGTGATATTTTATAAGTTGATTAAAGGATAAAAGTGTAAATTATTAATTTAACTAAAGAAACAAATTAAATAAAAATAAACATAATCTTCTTTAGTGGATTTTTCACCGAAATTTTGAAGGAAAAACATCATTGAAGAGCTTAAGGAGGTTCGTCCATAATCTTCTTTGCATATGAGTTCTTTTTTAGCTTATTTCTTGTGATTTTTGTGTTTTTGGGATCGTTGTAACTAGGTCCAATTAACCCATAGTTTCATTTTAAAAATTGTTAAGGATTTTAAAAGGTACCATTGATGAATTGTTATTATTATAGATGTTAATTGATGAGATGGGAGCTTTAGTTGTTGATTTGAATTAGTTTATTAAATAATTTTGTTAGTTTTTGAGTTAAGGATTGATTTGATAAAATATTAAAATTTACATGGTATTCTTGTGAATTTGAATAGTTATTGGTTGTACTAATATGGGAATAAATTCAGCTAGCAAGGGTATTTGACAAATTTTGCTAAATTTGGAGATTTTAAGTTTAGGGACTAAATTGTAAAAAATGTAAAAGTTTAAGGAAAATGTGTAATTAGTAAAAAGTTAAGGGTAATATGCATTGAATTGATGTGAAATGTATGTGTAATTAATAGATTGTATTTAATTATTATATAGATCAATAACTAACCAAAAAGACAATAATTGAGGAAAGAGGAAAATTACGGAGTAGTCCCTGCGTGTTAACCGGAATTGAATTGTAGGTAAGTTCATAGTGTTTGATATGTAAATTATAAGTTTCTTGAGATTCTGTTATTGTTTCTAGTTAATTTTTTAATACATGTGAAATTTCATAGGTTTTTTATAGTATACTAAATTCTGAAATCAAATTCATATGAAAATGATTAATGGATGGTGTCAATCTTTGTGATTGCACAATTTTGATATGAGTGTATTGAGTTTATGTTATGTATACAGAAATGAGGAAGTGTCTCTGGTTGATAAATATATGTAAAGGTAACGAATTTATATATAATGCCCGGTTGAACGTAGTAATCTCTAGGTATTCGATTGCATTTTAGCACAGCATTTCATCCATAGACCGATGGTCAGTCTGAGCGAGTAATTCAGATACTTGAGGATATGCTTCGATGTTGTGTTTTAGAGTTCGAAGGTAATTGGGAGAGATTTCTACTGTTGGTTGAATTTGCATACAATAGTTATCAATCATGCATTAAAATGGCACTGTATGAAGCTTTGTATGGTCAAACGGATTGAGCTCAATCAGAAAAAGTTATTTGGTGTTGATTTGATACGAGAAACCAAAGAAAAAGTTAAAGTGATACGTGATAGTTTGAAAGCAACTTCGGACCGACAGAAATCCTATACAGATTTGAAAAGAAAAGACATCGACTTCCAAATCGGCAACAAAGTGTTTTTAAAAGTATCGTCCTAGAAGAAAGTTCTTCGATTTGGCCGTAAAGGAAAGCTTAATCCGCGGTTTATCGAGCTGTATGAGATCATTGAGAGAATTGGGCCAGTAGCTTACAGATTAGCTTTGCCGTCAGAGTTAGAAAAGATTCACAATAAATGTAACACCCCAAACCCGTCTGGACGTTATGGCCATATCAGGTGATGATACGATGAACGGTTTTGAGAATAATGTCTTTCGTCAAAGTTTTGTAAAGTGATACAATACATCATCGAAGTTTCATGACTATTAATAAAACGTTATTTGATTAAACCGTTTCCCAAAATATTGTTTTCAGTGGAAGTTTTACTAACCGTTTATATTTTAGAAATCCCGTTCGTATTTTTAGAAAACCTTTAGTTTTTGTAAAACCGCGATTTTAGTAAATTGTCGTAATAAAGGTTAAAGACACCTCCAAAACCAGAATAAAAATCCAACAGTCTAGAGAGTCCAAAAATTACATAACTCTCAGAGAAATATTACTTAAAATAAACAAAGCTACAATTAAAAACAGTTCACATCTCGTGGTCACCGTGAGACTCCATCGCACTGATCCGTCTAAGTCTAAGGATTACCTGAACAGAACAGACAAACAGATGTGAGTTTTTGTAAACTCAGTGTGTAACCCACAGAAATGGACATACAATACATACAGAATTCACATATACAATCAGATTCAGATTCAGACCTAAGTCCTTTACAAATACAAATAACAGAATCAGATATGCAGAATCTTACACCCATCCTCTACACACCATCTCCAACCATCCCAACACACTATGTAGGGTTAAAAACACACACCTATCCCTACACACTATATTGTGTCATTACGACACATATCAGATATTATGCAGCCAAGCTGCTAGAATATAGGCGAAGGTCGCCTTTCAAAACAGTTCCTCCACATATACAATTTCCCCTTCCCAACATAATTGCAGATTATAGATACAGAAATATCATGCTTAACATGCTCGCATATAGATATCATATATATAAATAGCAGAATAATTAGACATGCATAACAGTGTCCTACTCAGAGTAAACCATTAGACTATCAGATCACATAATCTAGGGTTTGATTAGCCCCTACCGACCCTACGATAGGCCCTCAGTCGATCGGAATAACCCGTGTGACCCTAGGGGAAATTTCAGAAATATGGGCCCACACGCTTGTGTAGCCCACACGCCCAGATTGGCCTGGCCTATGTGGCTCAAACGGCTCGACCCAAAACCCACACGCCCATTTGGCAAGCCCGTGTGGGCCCACACACCCAACTTGGCCTAGCCCGTATGACCTATACAGCCACACTCACACCACCACACGGTTGTGTCTTGCGTACGGTCATACCCTCGTCAACCGCATGGCTGTGTCTCGCACACAACCAACCACACGGGTGACTACACGCCCATGTAGTGTTGACAGTCTGCACTTTTGGCTTTCACTGAAATTTGTTTTTCACGCGTAAGGGGTACACTTGGTTCGTTTTTATTGTGAAATCACTCCCGAGACCATTAGCACCTAAAATAGAATGCCCAACACCTTTTAATAACCAATTACGAGCCTTAAACGATTTACCCAAATATACAAAACTGACTTACCGTTTACAAAACGACCACAACCTCGAATCAAGTCATTGAAGTGATATTTTTCGCCTCACAACCTTCTCCTAATCACAAAATTCATCGCTTAGCCATCATAGATTAACATTGCTAAACCTAAACCAAAAGTTAAAGGGCTGAAAAATCACTTACCAACCGAATAAAGAACTAAGAACACAGTAGCGATGATTTAACGAGAAAAATCCAATAGAGATTAGAGGAAAGCCACGAACAATCAAAGGAGGAAAAATGAAGAAAATGGGAGTAAAAAAGGAAACGTCAAAGATAGAGAGAAAAATTCGTAAAAAAAGAAAAATAAAATAAAAACAAATTAGATAACACCCAACTTCCCACTAACCACATAATCTCAACTTCCTCAGAATCCTAACACCACCAAAACACTAGCTTACCATCGAGCAAAAATAACATCCACGTTCACGCAAGGATTCGAACATAGGACCTCCAACACCCCAACTCCCTTATCACTCGAACCAGCAGGCTCATTCTAATATGAATTAACAGATAGTTTAATATAAACCCACTCAATAAGGGTAAGGCTAGGATCAGAAAAATAACAAAATTTGAAAGAGGTGAGACTTGAACCCAAGACCTCACACACACACTCAAAACACTTAGCCACTGAAGCAGATACACATTTGTGTCAGATATTTACAGAAATAGAAATAAATTATTTAGGGCGCTACAACTCTACCCCCTAAAAGAAATTTCGACCTCGAAATTTACCTGATCCAAACAGATGAGGATGTTGCAGACGCATCGAGTCCTCAGATTCCCATGTGGCTTCCTCAGTGCCATGATTCCGTCACAGAACCTTCACTAACGGAATGGACTTTCTCCTTAGAACCTTAACATCACGATCCAAAATCTAAAGTGGCTTCTCATTAAAAGTTAAATTCGGTCTAACCTAATTTTCTCAACAGAGACAATGTGAGATGGATCAGACCGATACCGCCTCAGCATCGAGACGTGGAACGCATCATGGATACGGTTTAACTCTAGAGGTAGCTCTAACTGATAAGTAACCGGTCTTACACGCTTCAGAATTCGATACGGCCCAATAAACCTAGGGCTCAACTTGCCTTTACGACGAAATCTTAGAACTTTCTTCCACCGAGAAACCTTAAGAAAAACGAAGTCACCTACAAAGTACTCAATATCTCTCATCTTCAAATCTGTATAAGACTTCTGTCTATTAGAAGCCGCCTTCAGACGATCTCAAATCAGTCTAACTTTATCTTCGATTTCAGAAATCAACTCAAGACCCAAAACTCATCGCTCACCCAACTTAGTTCAACATAGCAGAGTACGACACTTACGACCATACAAAGCCTCGTAAGGTGTCATCTGAATACTAGACTAGAAAATTTTATTGTAGGCGAACTCAGCTAGCGGCAGACTAAGACGAGCGAACATCGCCCTCAAGTAAGTCATCGATCTACGATTGAGAGCATCGGCCACCACATTGGTCTTACCAAGATGATACTCTATCGTGCAGTCTTAATCTTAGAGTAGCTCAATCCATCGACGCTGTCTAAGATTCAACTCCTTCTAAGTAAGGAGGTACTTGAGGCTATTGTGATCAGTATAGATGATACACATCTCACCGTATAGATAATGCCTCTAAATCTTCAACACAAAAACGACAGCAGCCAACTCGAGATCATGCATCGAATCATTCCCTTTATGTGTCTTAAGCTACCGGAACGCATAAGCCACAAGCTTACCATCTTGCATCAGTACACATCCCAAACCGACGTGTGACGTATCACTGTAGACTATCAACTTTTTACCAGATTCAGGCTGTATCAGAATAGGAGCCTAAGTCAGAACAGACTTGAACTTCTCGAAGCTCGATTGTTGCACATCAGTTCAGACAAAATAAACACCCTTGCACAGAAGCTTAGTCAAAGGAGCTACAATCAGAGAGAACCCCTCGACAAACTACCGATAATATCTTGCAAGACCTAGAAAATTACGGATCTCAGATACATTCTTAGGTTGCTTCCAATCCAGCATAGCCTCAATCTTTCTAAGATCAACTCGAATCCACTCGATAGAAACCACATGCCCCAGAAAAGTTACCTCTCGCCACCAGAACTCGTACTTGCTCAACTTGATGTAAAGTTGTTTCTCTCGGAGTATCTGAAGCACTACTCTAAAATGCTCATTATGCTCATCCTCAGTCTTAGAGTAAACTAGAATATCATCGATGAAGACCACGACGAAATGATCTAAATATGGCCAGAAGACTCGGTTTATCAGATCTATGAATGCAACCGGAGTATTCGTTAGACCAAAAGGCATAACTAAGAACTCGTAATGTCCATAATAAGTCCTAAATGCATTCTTATAAACATCAACTTCATTAACTCTAAACTGATGATACCCAGATCAGAGATATATTTTCGAGAACATGGAAGTCCCTCGGAACTGATCAAATAAATCGTTGATCCTCAGAAATGGATACTTATTATTCACAGTCAGTTTATTTAACTGCCGGTAGTCAATGCACATCTTCATGGTCCCATCCTTCTTCTTAACAAACAAAATCGGTGGCCCCCATAGAGACACACTAGGACAGATGAAACCACGATCCAGAAGCTCTTGAAGTTGAGCCTTAAGCTCTGTAAGCTCCTTCGGTGGCATACGATATAGAGCGATGGACACCGGAGTTGTACCTGGTAGAAACTCAATGCCAAACTCAACTTCTCGAACTCGGAGGTAAACCCGATAACTCCTCAGAAAAGATATCCAAAAATTCCCTTATTATTCTGATATCCCAGACAGAGGAATTCCCAAAAATTAAAACACTGACAAATGAAAAATATGTCTCACACCCTTTCCGAACCAGTTTCTCAGCCACAAGAGTGGAGATCACATTGGACAGATAATCTTGACGCTCACCGATCACAACCACTTCCTTATCATCCTCGATCTTCAGAACGACCCTCTAAGTCACGCAATCCAAACTAACTCGGTGCTCAACTAACTAGTCTATACCCAGAATTAAGTCAAACTCCTCAAACGGAAGCTCTATCAGATTTGTCAAAAATATAGCCCCTTGCACTTCTAACAAAACATTCTTATAAAGTTTATTAACCCGAACAGACTGCCCCAACGGACTCAGTACAGTAATTTCACTAGAAATGCTCTCAACCGAAATCTCTAGGTTTTCAAAAACAGTACTAGCTGCATAGGAGTATGTAGAACCTATGTCTATCAGAGCAGTATAAGGTACATAAATAATAAAGAACATACCAGTGATAACATCAAGAGCATCTCTATCCTCTCGGCGTCGAGCAGCATAGACCAACGTATGTTGTCTCGCCTCAGTCTAACTAGCACCTTTGCCCGGTGCTCTCTGCCCTCGGCCCAAACCATTACCACCTCTAATCGATCCACGACCCTTAGGTGGCTGCTGAATTACCCTCTGAGGCTATACCGAACTCGGTCCTGAAACTTTTATCTGATCTACTCACTGTGGACACTCTCTAATACGATGCTCTAAAGAACCACACCTCAGGCAAGCCCCTAACCTCCTACAACACTAGCCCGGATGGCGCCTACCACAGTCTCTACATAGCTGAATCCCTATAGGAGCAACAGGAACCCCCACTCTAATTGACCCATCAGGTCTGCTTGTTTCTTATGCCTTTGATCAAAACTAGAGGGCTTCGAATCCCTCTTATTCTTACCTCTCTCTCGGTTCCTATTCTGGAGCTCTACACGCTTAACTTCCTCGGCGATCTTTGCCTTATCCACAAGAACAAAAAACTTGCGCTCCCTCTATGGAGCAATCAATACCCTTAAATTATCCCTCAGACCGTCCTTAAAGCGGACACATTTCTCGTACGTAGACGCCACCATGCTTTGAGCGTAGCGGCTCAACCTCATACTTGGCAACAGATCTATCACATTGCGTGAGATTCATGAACTCACGCCTATGAGCATCTACATAGCTCCACCCACATACTTCCCCTGAAAGGCAGTTTTGAAGAAATCCCAATTCAGACGATCACGTTGAGTACCCTCCTCAACTGATAACCACCACTGATATGCCTCATCGCGAAGCAAAAAGACTGCACCTTTAAGTTTCTGCTCAGGAGTATAGCCTATATCATTCATAATCCTCTCGGTGGCCTCCAACCAATACTCGGCCACAGTAGGGGAAACTCTAGTGACACCCCTAAACAACTCAGTTTCATTAGACCAGAGTCATTCAGTTATCGACCCACGACCCCCAGATCCAGAATAGGGTCCAGCGACCCTCTCCAACACCCTCAACATGGCTTGGGACAATACGTCATACCCAGCCGAGCGGCTTTGAGACCCAGTTTCAGTAGCAGGCGAAACTGATGTCTCACTCGTGTCTAAATTTGACATATTGCCCAAAGAGGAAGACTCAACTCGAGCCCTCTGCGGCCTCTACCATGCCTACGAATACCATGACCGCAAGCTCCACGAGCGCTCATCGTCAAATTTCAAATTTTATCTACATTATAAAATTTTATGCATCAGTTCTAGTATTTATTAGCAGATATTTTATGCGTAAATTATCAAAAGTTCAGAGATGTTTTCAGAGGTTTCAATCTCTAACTATTTCAGTACAGTTTCAGAAAGTGCTAACTACAGTGTTTTCATAATATTCTATCTAAGTTCAAAAATACTTACAGGATCGGCGCCGGAGACTCGGTGTACCACATACTTTCTCAAATTATCCAAATTATTTAAAAATCAGTTCTTTTTGAAACACAATATTGGAACCCAAAATTCACAGCCCGAATTTTGTAACCTGACTCTGATACCACTAAATGTTCAAGGGCTAAGCTACTCACTCCAGTCTGAATGTTCACTCGTTTAAGATATGGCTAGCCCAATCTCTAAAATTCAAAGCTCAAGCTCGATCCATTGTCATGTTTATAATATGTTATTTTTTCTTTTATATATTGAAAAAATATTTGATACACTGCTTGAATATTTAGACTTCACAAGCAAGAATTTTGAAAAATCACCTCTTTAGATGAAATTATTAAGCTACTCAAATATATTTTCGAAATTATTTACAAATGGCTATAATGCACTAGAAAAGCCCTCAAACTACAGCACAATGTTTAAGCAAACCCTCATACTTAATTTGTAGTCAAATAAACCCTTAATCTATAAATTTTATCCATTTAAACCCTTAATTTTAATTGAATTAGTTTTATATATTTATGTGACATGGTAAAATTGTATTTTTTTTAACTTTTTGTTTACACATTTGATTATTTTAGTAGTTATAAAGTTTTATTTCAAATATCTTATTAAACAAAGTACCAAGGGTGCAATACCAAAAACAAATTATTTGACTTCTTACTTTTCAGTTCTCCCAAGAATTGATTAGAAAGGGTATTTCCACAAGTTTTTTATACTCGTAATTGTAATGGTTGTTTTTACCCAATATTATGATATCATCCTATCATTTTATTTAAAACCTATATTAACAGATTTGTGGAGCCGTGAACCGCACTAACAGATTGATTTAAAAACAAAATGCAACACTTGTTGATTTCTGCTTGGTTCATTCCTAAATTTCTTTTTTGAGATAGTTGGTCTCTAAATTTATTTCTATCAACCAGGTTGGTCTCTCTATATTAGCAATGTTAGTTTGTATTGACATGTCATTTTTAGCCAGCAGCATCTTAAAGCGTCACATGCCAAACATAATTTTTATTTCTTAATTTATGTTTGTCACGTGGCACTATCGGATTGGCTAGCAATGCTACACCAGCACAAGTAACGGTGTTAGCGTGGAGCTACCAACCTGATTGACGGAATACAAGTTTAAGGATCAACTAGATCCAAAAAAAAAAACTAGGTACAAATGACTAAAACTATTAATTTCTCATGCTTGAATGCTTCAATTGGGAAAGAGAAAGAAATTGTTTTGGCTAATTAATTTCTCAAATATTAAACCCTAAAACTGTGATAATCTTTCCCTTTCTTTTTCTTTTAAAATAGTTATAATTCAACACATATGAATGTTTAATAGGAGATTTAAAATAAAACTTTACAACCAATGACATGTGTAAAACTAAAATAAAATAAGATGTTTGTCATGTGATCCTCGTAAGCATAAAAAAGAATTAAGGATTTAAATAAATAAAATTAATAGATTAAAAGTTTGTTTAGGGTTTACAAATT
>CM025150.1:17031053-17042521 GCA_013467495.1 Gossypium gossypioides
TCCGTTAAAATCATGACAACTTTACCATAAAAGAATCTATGAGAAAATATATTTAATTTCTACATTCAATGGATTTTACAATGACAAATTAATTTAATTCCATTTTCAAACTTCAATTATTTAATTAAATAATAATTTAAAAAATTGAAATTAATTAACAGATCATTTCCATACTAAGTGAGAAACCACATTCATTTCTGAATGTAACTCATTTCTCTAAATTAATCAGTTCTATCAATTTCTATTCATTTGATTCATCATGAAATTCATTTATGGTTTCAACGAGATAGCAGAGGGACCAATTGGACATATGTGATTAAGGCTCAAATAGTTTTTCGTATTTTCTAACACCACTAGAAATCAGGTCATTACAGATTTATAATAAAGTTCCAGCTTTTCACCTATTAATTGTAAACTCATTTAGTCACGAAATCATTCCACTATAGTATCGTGGCTGAGCTCTCCCTAATAACATACCATTACGAAAGCTACTCGATCAATGCTCGTCCAATGACATTGTCATAAATGTGTTACTCTCATAGGATATTATTAATCTCTTTGGGATAAATCCGCTCTCCCAATATTATTCTATTTTATCTCATGGTAACCATTACATCTTCCTTCATGAAAAGTCAATTACTATCAAATAGTAATCAAGTCATTCATCACAATGATGAAGGACCGTGCTTTTCATCTATCATGCAATGCCAGTGAGTGGATATCGTTTACCCATGTCTTAGGCTATGAATTCCACTATTATGAATGATGCTATATACTACAAAAGTCGTATACCCAACACACTAGATTTCAGTTCCTAATCTATTTGAGCTCAATCTTTTACCTACATTAAAGTATACTAGTCACGCAAACATAGTCCATCATCCACTTAGGATTAAGGTATGAAACACTATGAACGTAACAAGTGAATAAATCTATAAACGAATTCAAGACTATTATGCTTGGGTCCAGTCCGATGTACTATCAATTCAGTCAATGGCATCTATGTCTCTATCTTCTAGGAGTCATCCGTTCTGATACCTAAGACAAAACATCTCTCTAATTGGACTTGATAGATGACATATTAGTCTTTCAATCGAGTTTGTCATTTTTTATTAAACTAAGGACATGTTTAGGTTCATCTACAAATATAAGCTATCTTTTCGTCTACAAGTATTAGTTAAACATTAGGTAACCAGTGAGATAATATTTGCTTCTATTTTTCTATAACCCCCTAAACCCGGCCTAGACGTTATGGCTGAATCTCAAAGATCATGTTGGCCATGATGATGGAGCAGAAAAAATTTAACTATTTTCTTTCAAAAATTGTTATCTCTTTTATTTAAAATTAGCATGTTTTCTCTTTGAACTTCTTTGGACAAATATTTTTAGAAATCGAATAACTTTGAAAAGACTAAATTTGAGCATTTAAAGTAAACATCTTAATTTGAAAATGTTGCAGTGGAAGATTGAAAAAAATCATATTTGTTGATTTAAAATCATTATTCAATACATTTCATAAAATATTGATTAACCAAATATAAAAGATTAAATTTTAGTAAAAACGTGTTCTTGAATTTGAGATAAAATCATTAGGTCCAATCAAAATTGTGTTAAAAAATCTAGTTTTTCGTACTGATTTGATAAACCATTTTTAACAATTTTTTTGAAACCAAATCATGTAAAATCAAACCAAAATCCAAAAATCAATGTCCCATGCCACGGTTCCACAGAAAATAATTAAACAATCTAAATACCAAAAACAATAAAGTATAAATGTTTATACAAAAACATCTGAGTACTCCTCCTTCAACCATGCCCATGTCCTAACCTCAAGGGTTATCTGAAAAGTGAGGAATTTAAATAGGGTGAGCTTTTAAAGCACAAGGTGAATTCAACTTAAAAGAGTTCCAGAGAACTCGTCCATCTAATAACACACCACGTTGTGGACAAGCCACTGTATATCGTTGTAGTCAAGCCACTGAATAACGTTGTGGTTAAGCCACTGTATATCATTGTGGTCAAGCCACTATATATCATTGTCGTCAAGTCACTGAATAATCTTGCGGTCAAGCCACTTTCTATTGCAGTAAAACTGCCAAAGTCTGCCTTCTTACATGCGAATCATATCTCAATTTCAATATCAATGGCATGATTTATATATCATGCCTATCATATAATGTCATTATATCACACATCATGAGAAATGGGAATATATACATAATTTCACAAGTATTAAATCACATCATTTACCACATATGTTCATAAAATGATCAGTTCGAAGTACTTACTTCAGTATCACCCTTTTTATGAATTTAACATCCCTTTTTAAAAAAAATAATGTATTCTCAATATTTCACATTATAGAGATCTTTAACAAGGTTTCAATTTTGAATAAATACATATATTTGATAATAAATCTCATATGTAATTTTTCTATTAAGTTAAACCCACGCCTGATAATTAGTCTTGCCTCTAGATCAAATCCTCAACCTTCAATGATGGCAAAATTATATAGATCTCCCACTTGATCCAATTCAAATAACGATTATCATCACATACGTTTATTAGTTTTTTCCAAGAATGTAAATTCTATTTCATAAAGGATTGAGAAGAGAACTTACTCTTACTTCTTTTCTATGAAGAAATCCGATTGATTTCTTATGGATGAAGAGAATCCAAATAATAAAATCAACCCTTCAAAAGTAATTACGTAAAAATCAGACCTTATACTTGGTTATATGCAATGGAAAATTGATATAGGTTTTTCCCATTGGCACTTACGTTACCAAGATAGAGTTGGAGAGATCAAATATTATCGGAATAATGGTTCAGTGGAGGAGAATTATCTAAGCAATCTCATCATCAAAAATAAAAAAAATGATTAAATTAGAACATAGAAACGATCTATGAAAATAGGAGAGGAGGAATAGAAATTAAATAAAAACTAAAGAAATGAAGAGAAAATGAAAATCGGTGAAAAATGGTGACTAACGACAGTGGTGGTGCGGTGGTGCTACGATGGCATGACGATGGTGCGGCGACAGTGTGACAGTGATAAAATGTGAATGAGGAGTGAAAGAGGGGAGAGGTTTTAGTGGTGTCGTGGTGGTGATTTGGTGATAAAGTGGTGGCCAACGATTGTGATATGGTGGCAAAATGTAAAAGAAATGGTGGTTAAAGGAGGAGGATAAAAGATAAAAAGGAGGAGAGAAAGTTGAAATGAAAAGAAAATGAGGATTTTGAGTGTCTAGGTGCATGGGATGGCAAGGTTAATGGGGGAGAGGGAAAATGTGGAAAGGGAGTGGTTCAAGGGGAAATAAGGAAAAGTGAAGGAACATAAGGAGAAAAACATGTGCTATTGGAGAAAAGAATAGCAACTTTAAGGGATGAAAGAATCTTCTCCCTTATGGAAACTTTGGGTAGACGGCAAGGGGGTGTTGACCAACCTTTTTAATGCTAAAAAATAAATAAAAATATGTAGATGAGGGGACTTAAAAATAGGATCTTAGGGAGATTTATTAAGCCCATTACCACTAGGCTACTTAACTTGCTTGCACATCAACTGACAAAATTAAAAATAAAAATATGGGGCGTGACATTTGCTTTACATACAAAAACCACATGAGGAAAATATAAAAAAGGTATTAATGTAATTCATGAAAAAATTTATTAACCAATCTCTTTGAAAAAATTACAAGTGTACAAACTAATATACTACACTTAAGGAACTGAATCCAACATTACAATGGTGTACTAATGTCACGATATCAACCTCAGATACGAAGAAAAGATTCTATCGAGCTGGTCAAGTTTGTGACCACCAAGGTCGATGTCACAACAATGGATTGAATCAACATGATCTGGGGACCTAACTGCCAACAAGGTCACAATATTAAGCACTGATGTCGCGACATTGGAGCCTGATGAGGTCAATTCAGTAAGGGCAATTCAAAGGTAAAATGGGGTCAAAGGGTTTACAAATCAGATTTTTAGGGGGTTATTTTTGTAAATCTTAGTTAAACCTTTTAAACATATAAATACCACTTTTAGGAGCCATTTAGTAGAGACCTTTTAGGTTAGTTATTTCATTAGATCAATTTTTCATTTTCTAGGTTTTTAAGGTTGTTCAATAAAATAGTTCGTAGACCAATTAGTAGGTTATCAATTTTACTTGAAATCATGTTCTTTTTATTATATTGAAGAATTCTAGCAAATAAGCTTGCTTTACTTGGTGGAATGCAATTTGGATTTCATTTGGATCAAAAATTTCATCAAAAAATATTGAGCATTTCTACACTTTGTGATTTCATTCTTTTGCTTAATTTTTTATTGTATGAAATTGTATTGTTGATTGGATAATGTTACGGGCATGAACTAAAATTTTTGAGTGATTGATTGATTGATGTGTTAGTGTATAAAATTTTAGATCTATGGACTAAATTGCTAGATTTGGACTAAATTGAATGAAATAGAAAACTTAGAATTGATGCTTCTAAGTGAAAATCAAGATAGGTAAGACCGAGTGGAGATCCTATTGCGCATCTATTCATTTAGTTCGATTTAATCAATTAAGGCCAAGAGGATAATTTGATTAGATTTCTTGTTTAGGTTCAATCGAGATCGAGAGGTGAGGTTTAATTAGACAAGGATATTAGTAATTTGAGTGCTTTAAGTTTAAAATCATTCCTAGCACATAAATTATCCAATTACTTTTGCTTCTCAATTATTAAATTAATTTATTGAATACATGTATTTTAGTCCTTTTATTTAGAGTCTTTATAACCTCATAACTTTTCAATTGTCGTACTAACTAGTCGCTTTAGTAACCTAGTATACTTTCCCGTGCATTTAATTTGTTCGTTGTCATTCAGTCACACATTCTCTTTTGTGTTTGACCATTTGAATACTTCGTGTTCCATTGCAACATCTTTATTACAACTTGATTGTCACACTTGCAGTCACTGTATTTTCTTTCCTTAGTTCATTCGCATATTTCATTGCTCGATGCACATATACCGAGACACGATCAAGTTGTTGGCACCGTTGCTGAGAAGAATTTTTTGTGATATTTGCTTGTTGGCTGAATTGCATGCTTTCTTTGGAAAGATACTTTGTAAATCAACAATAGTTAGATATGGTGCTTGTCTATTAAATTGCATTATAATAGTAGTATTTTGTGGTTTTCTTTTTTGTTGTTCATTAGCTTTGGGTCTCATAGTTGTGGATATCTAGGGTTGTATTTTTATTTTTTTAATTGTTTGTATTTTTGTAGAATGGCTTCTTTTATTGATAAAATGTTCTTCGACTGACAATGGTTACGATCCAATATTATCATGCCCAATATAAGTGTTCCTCCTTGAAATAAATACGAGATTATTAACTTGGAAATTAGAGAATGTCTAATTTTGTAATGCTGAAGCAAGGTATCCGATTAGATTTTTACGGCAATTCAAGCATATATGTAGTATGATGTTTATTCTAGATTTTCAAGTGATGCAATATGATTGCTTTTACTTGCCTCCGGATACTGTTCGTACATTTGAGGAGTTTTTTCAACTATTTTATGATGAAATATGCCTATGACTACTATTTTCATTGCTTATGAAGAGTTATTCAAGTTTAAGAAGCATGGAATGAAATGATGGGACAAGCATGGGACCATTTTAAGAAGATACTTTGTAGATTGATCGTTAGCGATGTTGATATAGCGGTGAAACTACAATACTTTTATGAAGGGTTAGAAGCAACAAGCCTCAATTAGATATTATAGTTGGTGGAAGCAATTGGAGTAAACTTCTAATGCGATGATTATGTTGTTGGATAATGTTAGCCACAATGATGTCACATGGGGGAATAATCAGATTGTTGAACATGGAATGATGGTTGAAGATGAGGAAATGAAGACTATAAAGAGTGTTGATAAGGTGGCTGAAATTTCAGTCTAATTATTTTAGAAGGTAATGCATACTAATATGAAAGAGGAATAAGAGAAGTGTGAGATTGAGCCCTTTTCAGATTTAGGAAGTATGATATCTTCTGAGAGAGAATTGGTGTTGAGTAAGGAGGTAGTCATTTTTTTAAAGTTGAACCATGTTACTTTGAAGGTCTAGAGTCGGGTAGGAAAGATGAGTTAGATGTAGAGTTTGATAAAGCTCTTGTAAACTAACTAGATTGGTGGAGGCATCATAAGGAACCTCTTGGACCATTAGAAGATGGTTTTGATAACATGATACCTCAGTGAATAAACCCTTGAGTTTAGAATTAAAACATCTTCCATAGATTCTCAAATATGGGTATTTAGTAGAAAACAATACTTTATCGGTCATCCTTGCAGCCTATTTATTTTCTGAAAGAGAGCTAGCTTTGTTCAATGTGTTGAAAAAGCATAAGAAGGCTATTGGGTGGACAATTACTGACGTTAAAGGAATTAGTCCCACACTATGTCAACACAAAATTCTACTCGAAAAGGGAAGGAAAGTAGGTGTGGATGCTCAGTGTCGTCTAAACCTAGGTATGAAAGAAGTTGTGAAGAAAGAGTTAACAAAGTGGTTAGATCCTAGGATCGTTTACATGATTTTCAATAGCAAATGGGTTAGTCCGACCCAATTTGTGCCTAAGAAAGGTGGAATGAAAGTTGTGGCCAATAAGAAGAATAATTTAATGTCACACCCCAAAATTGGGCTTGGAAGTTTCGAGGGTATTTTAGGAATGTTAGCCTATATTTACTTGGAATTTCATAAGTTTGGTAACCGATAACGTTTTCGACAATGGCTATTAGGAAATTAAATCAATTTTTGAAAATGAGTTTTAAATACCTCTAATATTTGAAAACTAAGAGTTTTTATGAAGCAATTTACCCAAAATTATAAAATCAACCTAAAAACCAACCATCTACAACATGTTTCACCTTATTTCTTTCTTCTTTGCTAGGTGTGTTGTCCTTTGCTCTCCTAATTCTCCCAATTCATTTTGATCTCCAATCCCTAATCCCTTTTGATTTCCAACATCCCTTGAACTATAAATCTCCATTGAAACTAAGAAAACACCCAAAAACTTCATGAATTTCATCATCTTCTTGAAGAGTGGATTTTTCGAAATTTCATCAAAGTTCATTTTTCTTGCATTCAAGGTAACCGGTCATCTTCCTATTAGTTTTAAATGTTATCTAGACTTTTAGATAAAAGTCATTAAAACGAATGTTTTAAATAAAAGCCAAACTTTTGGTCATTAATGGTGAATTTCGGGTTTATGGATTAAAACTTGATTTTAAAGTGCTTTTCAACTTGTTTTAACATAGTTAGAAAGTTTCTAAAGTTACTTTGAAGTTTTGTTAAGGAATTCTTGGGTTTTAATAAATTTTCGTCATAATGGCCAAAACTTGTCAAAAAAATTTGATACCTTGAAATGTGTAGTTTTGTATAGTTTAAAGGTTGGGAATTAGTCATAGATGAATATGTAGATGAATGGAATTCATTTTGTGCAAAAAGATTAAGTGTAGATCGAGATATTTGGATTTCAAGTTGATTATGTAAAAGCTTTCGGCTACATGAGAACATAGCTTAGGCTTATGTTTTTTATTGCTTGTGGTGAGTCCTTAACTAATTTTTGAATGCATTGTTATGTGAATTATTGTGTTGAAGTTTCGAATTCGTTAGGACCTTTTACAAGTATAGATAAAGACAAGGAAAAGCTTGTCTAAGTTTTTGGCTTTTCGACAAAAGCATATTTTTGGTGAGTGTTTTGCAATAGCTGCTCGTAGATAATTCATTATGTAATTGAGAATTTAGAGGTAGTCTAAATCCCTACTCTAAATTTCGAGTGTAAGTGTTCTCACACCTATTTTGGACATTTTGATATTTCCTTAACTAGGTGAATGAAACATATTGTTTAGGATTAAGTTTGAATGGTTTTAATGTTGATGTATTCTGAGATTTTATAGTTTAGAGCAGAGGTATCGATATTTGGTTTTTAAAAACGGTACCTCTGTATTTTCAAAAGTGCAGGGAAACAAAATATAGATTTAGTATTGATACCCTGGCCTGAGTATTGATATTCGGGGTAAATTTATCGATACCTTGCGAAAGGTACTGATAGTTTTCGAAGTTTGAGAATTTTGGTGAGAAATAGAATGCAAGTTTGGTATCAATTTTCATGTTGTATCGGTAACACTCCTTTAGTATCAATACCTACATAACATTTTTGGGAAAATTGGTTAAGTGGTCCCCATGCTCGATGTATGTCCATTTTATGTTTGTATATCGTATATTAGCATACTTAAACGTTAATTTGAGTTTGCATGTCTTAATATTTGCATGATTGTTATAGTAACAAAATAAAATGAAGATGCTTGTATATTAAATGTGACAATTATGATATAATCGATGTGAAACGGTGGTGTAGCGTCTTAGAACTCGGGCTCAGCGACCGGGTCGGGTATATGGTGTTAGAGTTAATTTCGACAAGAGTAGTTACTGTTTAGTGTGTATGTGTTGATTATAGGAAGCTTAATGATGTCACACGAAAGGATCATTTTTAGTTACCATTTATTGATCAGATGTTAGATGATCTACCGTAATTTGATACGTCATATCAAGCTCTCTAGTACACTTGAGAAGCTTATTCTCAAACAATTTAAGTGTCTTTTATATGTTTTTATAAATTTTTAATTTTGTTGTTAATAAATTATTTTTATTTGTTTTAATCCATTTTGTATACTCAAATTGGCCAATCATGCCATGGGGAACCTAACAATATGATTGAGTGGTGTAAAGAGTCTATGGTGGCTCGAACATGAAAAAAATATCATTGAGAAGGGAAGTATCGTGATATCAAAGAATGGAAGTCGTCACACCCCTGACAGTGTTGAAATGAAGAGAATATAGACCATCTATAGTGGTATCGTGATACCAAACCATATGTATCGCGATACGAAGACCCCCAAGACTCCCAATCTAAAGACTTTTATAGGTATCGCGATACTCAAGCTTGATAGGTTAAAAAAATGTAGGGGAAATTTTATGGCTAACAAGCTTAATTCTATTTTTAATTTAAGGGCATAATGGTTAATGTTTGGTTAAATGGTACGAGGCTATAAATACAATTTTATAAGCCTTTGATTCCAAAGAGTTTTTGTGGCTGAACACTCTCGTTAGGTTTTCATTATTTTAGGTTAGGGTTTTTCTTTTCTTTCCTTTTCACTCGTTTAGATTCCGTTCTCTTTTCTTTTCTTTTATAGAACATATTTTCTTTTTGTTGTTTTATTTCTTACTTCTTGTTGAAGACTATGTAAAAGGGAGAGGATCAAACTTTTGGGCTTCATCGGGTTCCAATCAATTAAATGAACATTTTCTCAAAATCTTTACTTTTATTTTATGCCTACCACGAGTTTGATAAAATCCTTGTTTGAAATTTAAGTTTAATTATGTGCTAAATTGTTTCATGGTTGGTTGATTGGTTGTTTTTTAGTTTAAGTTAATGTTTATACTTGATTAATTGATTGTTCGATTATATCGAAATGTTTAATACACTAGAATTGACGCCTCTAGTGGAAAATCTCTATAAACGAGACCGAGAAGAAAGTTTATCCTTAGATAGTTTGATATAACCGTGCTAAATAGTAGAACAAAAAGAGATCTATATGCCTATGTGAGACCAAGAGGAGAACCTAGGTGGTATCTTTTAGTCTAAGATGAGATCAAGAGGAGATTCTTAGCTAAGAGTGACAAACAATATAATCAGTATAGGTTTATTAGCTTAGCTACCAATTAATAAATAAACCGACCATTGTTTTATCATTTACATTGTCTAAAGCAATGGGGAAGAAAACTAGTTTAGTTAGTTTATAAATAATTTATTTTGGAATTTTCACTAATAAGTTATCACTCGATTAGATTAGTAATTGTGTAACTTGTTATTAGCTTGATAAATATATTTACTGACAATACCTTAGGTTTGATCCTTGAAATGATCTAGTGTTCCATTGACACTGCAAATATTACAACTGACACTATCCACTTACAGTTAACACTACACTTTTAAATTGTTTTATAAAATTGTTTGTTTTCTGCACACGCGATTAAGTTGTTGGCACTATTGTCGAGGATTTTAATGGTGTAAGTTAGTTGAAAGACAAGGAAATTACATAGTATTTTATTTTTTTGTGTTTTAATTTTAATTTTCCTTGTTGAATATTTAACTTAATTGTGTTTAATAACAATAGATAGAGGTGGTCGAAAGACCAATACGGATACAACGAGAGGACGAGTTCAACGAATAGAGATTCAACAAGCCATTGGAGTTATGATTGTGCTTGTGGAAGACAAGAGTATCCATATGAACATCCTTATGGTTTATATGGATATGCAACCGAGATGGTTAGCTATAATCAAAGGTGGTCAAAAAATTACTTGACATATGAGTCGTATTCTCCATTTTACTATTCAAAAAGTAATATGAAGAATGACGAGTATATTGAATATCCATCCATTGCTACATGTGTTGGAATGTTAGAGGAGAGCATTTCTTCATTACAAGCTATTGTGTCCTCCTTGTCAAAAATGATGGAGCAAATATTAGAAGTCATCGAATGTTGAGCCACAATGAACACTCTGATGAAAGAGGTCAAGCATGATATTCCCAAGCTTGAGGATGAAGGCCACTCCACCATTACTGAGCATGATGACTTGAACATAGGATTTTAACAAGAGTTCAAAGTTGAAGACTTTGTTAATATTGTGAGAAGCGAAGAAGGTGTCTCCACTCTGATTGACATAGGATTAAGAGTAGGAATAGGAGTAGGAATAAAGTTACATGTAGAGGAAGAGCTAAATCGGGAACTAAGTGAAGGTGTGGAGGAGCTGACACACTTTCTGACTATTGTTGTGGAGGAGCCAACCGACGTACTTCATGATCACATGTATTTTTCTTTCGATGTGAGAACTGCGGTTTCTAGTCAATACGACTTTATATGACATTGAGTTCGTATTCCCGAAGTTATAGTACCTCAGAATGAATTTTGGAGTTGGTTAGAATTTGGAGAGAAGTGGCTTATGATGTGGATGTCTCGATGATCAAAGATAAGAAGTAAGCAATGTTTTTTTATCAAAAAGGGAAGCAATTGTCTCAACAGTAAAGAACAAACATCGATTCAAAGTGTCAAGGACCTCATGGAAGTTCTCTTATGGTGGTGATACGAATCGCCCCGATTACTAAGGACTTTAATAATTTTTATTTATGTTCTTTCTTAATTCTTTTTATTTTATATTTTGATTATTTTATTTTTGGTTTGCTTATTTTGTTTTTCTATGCAAGTCTACCCACCAAGAGCTACACAACATTGAGAGCTTCAACGAAGTTTGAGGATTACTCCACCATTTTGTTGCATTTACATTGGACAAAGGGAGTTTCCTTAAAATTTATCTTTAGTTAGGACAAATTGGAGACAATGTGTAACTTAAGTGTGGGGGTGT
>CM025150.1:17042621-17053349 GCA_013467495.1 Gossypium gossypioides
TTTTTTGCATGGTGCTTAAACCATTTTGGCGATTGGTTATTGATTGTGAATATTGAATGAAGTACTTTTCACTACCAAGAATGAAAATTTTGATTGATACTAGATAATTAAATTCTTTTAAAAATAGACTAGTTAGTTCAATAGGTTAAATTGCATAATAGACTAGAGGTAATTGTTCTTATGGAAAAATGTATGAATTATGCCAAAGGATAGATAGATTGTATAGATACTTGTTGATAAATAATGCTTAAATTAGTTGTTCATTTGAATAAATGTAGGCATGATAGAAATTGTGTTTTGTGAAATGTTTGGGAAGGACGTAATACATTGTTTGGTTAGCCAAGAGCCTAAACTAGCAACCTTGATGATATATACCTTTAGATCCCATTATTTGAGCCTTTAATAATCCTTTCTTGATAAACCTAAATCATTGGAACCTTAAGCCTAAATGAGTAAAAACTCAACCCTTCTTTATCCTTGTTTGTAAATGCACTATAAATGGACATCAAGCCATAGATGTTGAGGGTTAGGTAGACACATTAGGGTGGTTTGAATATGGACTTGAAAAAAAAAAGAGAACAAATTGTTTGATATGGTGCACATAGACCTTTGCTAAGTGATTTAGAACAAAAAAGAAAATTGAGGGAATAAAAGTAATGTAATGGTTAAAAGAAAACTGAGTGGAACAAAAGCAATTGTGATTGAAAGAGTAAAAAATTTAGAATTAGAACTCAAACGAAATATCATTTTTGAGCCTCAAAAGAAATCTTTCAGTTCGTAATGTATTAGTTCTTGCTAACTCCCTGTATGCACCAATATCAAATAGTATCTTTTAAATCGTTGGAGAGATAAGGAAGGCGAGATAAGGAGGTGAGCTTAATGAATAATTTGGGGATATGTAGGGGAAAATTTCATATGCTTCACAGTTTCTAGTGCTTGAAGCCATTTTGAGCTGCCTTTTATTTAAGATCCAAAGCATCCTAAGCCTCTAAACGTTACAAGCCTAGAAGACCTATGCGACTTCAACATTTCCTTTACGCAATTTTCTTGACTTGTTTATATTTGCTCTGATGAATGTTTTTTATTCTCTTTTTGTGTCTAAGATGTATCTATATAGTCTATGTTGATGGATAACACAATTGTGCACGTATTCATTTAAATCACCTCCATATTTGTTAGTTCTTTAACTTATTGAACTAAGCTTGTTTGCTTTAGGAGTATTTAAGTAAGCTAAATATCAATCCTAAAGTTGTATGTGAGATAGTCTTTGTACAAAGTTGATATTCAACAATCATGTTACCTTTTGTTCAATTTGGTCCAAGAGACATCGTTTGTATGTTTTGTGTGTTTTCTTAAGAACAAGCAAAGACTTAAGTGTGGGGGAGTTTGATCTACCGTAATTTGATACATCTAATCAGGCTCTTTAATACACTTGAGGAGCTTATTCTCAAGCAATTTAATTGTCTTTTATATGTTTTTTTCGATTTTTAGTTTTGTTATTCATAAATTATTTTTATTAGTTTTAAGCCATTTTTTAGACCCAAATTGGCCAATTGTGCCATGGGGAACCTAACAATGTGGTTGAGTGGTGTAGGGAGTCCATGGTGACTCGAACGTGAAGAAAACATCATCAAGAAGGGAGGTATCACGATATCAAAGCATGAAAGTCATGATACCCCTGACAGTGTTCAAATGAAGAGAATAGAAGTCACCTACAGTGGTATCGCAATACCAGACCATGGGTATTGCGATACTAAGACCCCAAATACTCCTAATCAGAAGACTGTTGTAGATATCATGATACCCAAGCTTGACAGGTAAAAAATTATAAGGGCAATTTTATGTCGAACAAGCTTAAGTTTGTTTTTCATTTAAGGGCATAATTGTCAATGTTAGTCTAAATGTTAGTATGCTATAATACAACTTTAGAAACCTTAGTTTTTAGAGATTTTTTATGGTTGAACACTCTCCTTAGGTTTTCATTGTTTTAGGTTAGGGTTTTTCTTTTCTTTTATTTTCTTTACAACTTTTTAGATTAGGTTTTCTCTTTTCTTTCTTTTTTAGAATAGATTTTCTTTTTGTTGTTTTATTTCTTTCTTCTTGTTGAAGACTATGTAAAAGGGAGAGCCAAACTCTTGGGCTTTATCGGATCGAATAAATTAAATGAGCATTTTCTCAAACTCTTTACTTTTATTTTATGCCAATCATGTGTTTAATAAAATGTTTGTTTGAAAGTTAAGTTTAATTATGTGTTAAATTGTTTGATGATTGATTGATTGGTTGTTTGTTAGTTTACGTTAATGTTTATATTTGATTAATTTATTATTCAGTTATATCGAAATGTTTAATATGCTAGAATTGAAACCTCTAGTGGAAAATTCATATAAATGAGATTGAGAGGAGAGTTTATCCTTAGATAGTTTGATATAATCGTGTCGAATAGTGAGACCGAAAGGAGATCTATATGCCTAGATGAGACCAAGAGGAGAACCTAGGTGGTATCATTTAGTCTAAGATGAGACCGAAAAAATATTCTTAGCTAAGAGTGACAAACAATATAATTGATATAGGTTTATTAGCTTAGCTACCAATTAACAAATCAGCCGACCATCATTTTATCATTTACATTGTCTAAAGAAACAGGGAAGAAAATTAGATTAGTTAGTTTAATTGATGGTGTAAATTTAGTTTATAAACATTTTATTTTGGAATTTTCACTAATAATTTTCAACTCGATTAGATTAATAATTGCTTAACCTGTAATTAACTTGATAAATATATTTACCAGCAACCACTTGGGTTTGATACTTTGAATGCTCTAGTGTTCCATTAACACTAAAAAAATTACAATCGACACTGTCCGCTTGTAGTTAACAAAGCACTTTTCAATTGTTTGATAAAATTGTTTGTTTTTTACGAACACGATCATTAGATAGACTAGTAGGAAATGCATTTTAATAGCATTTTAGATGGGTATTTAGGATATCATCAAATCCCAATTCATCCACATGATTAAGACAAAACAACTTTAACATGCCTGTTTGGTACATATATGTTCCAAAGGATGACGTTTGGCCTGTGTAATGCTCCTACCACATTTATGAGATATATGACTGACTGTGCCTCAACGTGTGTGCACTGAGGCTTAGAAATATGCAAATTAGATAAAGAATTAAAGTGTAATTTCTGCAAGTGAATAGGTCAAATTGTAATATAGTTAAGTTTACAACAAAACACTTTTGAAGTATTCCAAGGATCGTACCCAAGAGATTACTAAGTTGCTGAAAATTATTATTAAACCAACCATTTGAAAACATACTAGTCTAATCGAGTTACAAATTAGTAGTGCAAATTCTAAATTAAGATGGTGATAAAACTAATTAAATTAAACTAAACCTAAGTTAAACTATTGTAACTTCCTATTCCTTGTTTCAACGATGTGATTTACTTAGCCTAGAATTGATTGAATTGCTAATTATCAACTAAGACAATAATTACCCTTAATTGAGTTATTTACCACCTTTAAGTAAGAATACCCTCTAGGTTTCATCTTCGCTAAGAGTTACTACCTAAGATACCCTTTTAGTTTCATTCCTCTGCACAAGTTTACTAAAGGCTTACTCAATAGGATACCTTGTCGCTCTCACATGTCTAGATGTTCTACAAGGGTCGTCAATCCTAGTATGCTAAGTTATTTAGCAAACTTGAATAAATACCCAATTTTAGATAGCTACTCACTGAATCGACTCATGTGAGATATGTATAAAGCACAAGTTTCTTCTACTATTCATACAAACAATCAATTAATTGAATTAATGACAAAGATATAAATAAATAGAATAGGGAAGAGAATGTTCATGGATTAATTAAGGTAACAACACGCATTCAGAACAATCTCCGCTCGCAATCTTCTAACTTCAAAATAGAAGAATTCCACTTAAGAAAACATAAAAGAAAACTAAACTAAGGAATAACTCAAAATTGAAATTAAAAGTACGAAATCTAATCAAGTCCCCCTTAATTTTGGTTACAATGTGAATTATATAGGCCAAAATAAAAGTACTAAAGTGCCCCTCTACTTATTACAGCAAGTAGGGTTTTAACTAAGAAAAAGACCCTGAATCACCCTTGAAAATGTAGCTAACATGCTTGGGAAACCTTCGCGACATAGAGCACCTTACCTGTCATGAAGTTAACTCTATTTGTGGCCCTCCTTCGAATTTGTCTTCAATGTTGCGACTTCCGTAACCCAATTTCAAGACATTAGCTCTATTTTTGCACTCAAGGATATTTTCAAGTCTATTTTTGATGTCACGACTTTGGTAGTAGTTTCAGCCCAAAGTTGCATCTTTAGCTCCCGATTCACCTTACATAACCACATAACTTTGTTTAAGTATCAAAATATCATAAAAAATATTAAAAAGAATAACTTAACTACTTTAACTATAAAAACATGAATTAGTACTAAAATGACTTGCTTTACTTATTAAACAAGTTAAAATTATGTGAAAAGGGATATAAATAGTAGTGTAAATAGTGGCAAATCATTGAAATCCATATTTGCCGACATGATTGAGGAAGGAATGGATATCTTCATGGATGATTTTTTAGTATATGGCCACTTATTTACTAAGAGTCTCTCTAACTTGAAGCGTGTTTTAGAAAGATGTGAAGAAACTAATTTGATATTGAATTTTGAAAAGTGTCATTTTATGGTCAACGAGGGCATTGTTTTAGGACACTGAATTTCTAAGAAGAGACTTGAAGTTTTTCAGACTAAGATTGAAGTATTTGAGAAATTACCTTCTCCATCTTCGAACAATTCGAAATTTCCTCAGCCATGATGGTTTTTCGTGGTGGTTTTTTCAAGACTTTTATTGCCTCCTCTAGAATGATAAACCATTTGTATTCGATGAAGAAAGTTTGCAAGCATTTAATGTTCTGAAAGATAGGTTGATAATGGATCCTCTAATTATAAGTCCATATTGGAATGAGCCATTTGTCGTTATGTTCGATGTCAATGATTATGTTGTTAGAGTTGTGTTGGGGTAAAAGAGAGGAAATTTTTTTTGTGCTATAAATTAAGCTAGCAAGACTTTTAATTCCACACAAACAAATTACACAATAAAAAAATAGAGATGTTAGTTGTGGTATTTGTATGCAAAAAATTTCGTCCTTATTTAATAGCGACTAAAGTTTTTGTGTACATCGATTATTCTACTTTGAAGTATGTCACGAAAAAGAAATAAACAAAATCGAGGTTGATATGATGGGTTTCACCCTTGCAGGAATTTGACCTTTGGATTTTGGATTAGAAAGGTATTAAAAATCTAGCAGTTGATCATCTCGCTCGAGTAAAATTAGATGGTGACCATGGCAGTAATTTAGTTATAAATGAGAATTTTTTTATGAATAGTTGTTTAGACTAAAGTGTTATCGGGTTCAAGGAAAACATCTAACAACACCTTGGTATGCTAACATAGTCAACTATTTGGTAAAAGGGGTATTTCTGAATGAATGCTTCAACTCAGCAAAAGAAGAAAATCATGCATAATTCCAAGGATTATGTTTGGGAGGAGCCTTACACTTTTAGACAATGTATAAATAAACTTATATGACGATATATAGCAGAGGAAAAGATTGATTAAATTCTTGAGGGATGTCATGCTTCAACATGTAAGGGTTATTTTAGAGGAAAAATGACAGTGTAGAAGGTGTTACAGTCTGGGCTTTATTGGCCTATAATGATTAGAGACTCTTACAAGTTTTTCAAACAATGTGATTAATGTCAGTGAATAGGAAATATTTCTATGTGAGATGAGATGCCTCAAAAAAGAATGCTAGAAGTTGGGATATTTGATGTGTGGGGGATAGACTTCATTAAACCATTTCCAAGTTCCTTTGGCAACCTGTATATGTTTTAACTGTTGACTATGCATTTAAATGGTTGGAAGCATTTGGATTACCAATGAAAGATACGAAGTCTGTGGTAAAATTTTTGAGGAAAAATATTTCTCAAGATTTGGGGCACCACATGTACTCAGAGGGATCACATTTTTGCAATAAACAAATGGAAAATGCCTTGTCAAAATAAAGTGTTCACCATCGGATTGCTACTACTTATCATCTGCAAGTGAGTGGTTAGACAAAGGTGCCTAATTGCGAGATTAAGCAAATATTAGATAAGATAGTGAATCCGTCTCACAAAGATTGGGTAGCTCGATTAGATAATACTTTATGGGCATATCGGACAACATATAAAACTCGTTTGGGATGTCTCCATAACGAATCATCTGTGGGAAGATTTTCCACTTTCCTATTGAGTTGGAAAATAGACCATATTGGGCAATCAAGGAACTTAATCTCGATCCAAATTTGGCTAAACTGGCGCGATTATTCTAACTACATGAACTTGATGAATTTCAATTCTTTACATATGAAAATGCCAAGTTGTACAAAGAGAAAACTAAATTTTATCATGATGCTATGATAAAGAAGAAATAATTTGTACCGAGATAGAGTTTTGTTGTTTAATTCTCGTCTTAAGCTATTCCTGAGAAAACTAAAATCTCAATGGTCGGGACTGTACAAGATTAATCGAGTTCTTGCAAATGGCGCTTTTGAATTGGAAGCAAAAGATGGCCAATTATTTTTAGTGAATGGGCAAAGAGTGAAATACTATTTTGGGGACTAGTTGATACATCTCAAGAAGTGTGGTATTTAAACTTTATTGAGTGTGTAGTTGCTAAATTCAGAAATTTCAATAATGAGGATCACACATTGGAAGAGTTATTGATGAGTAGTGAAGACTTTTGAGGTGTCAAATTCTGTTATAAAGTACTTATATTCTTTCAATTCTATATTTTATTTGGAGTTTTATTTTATCGGTAAAGACAATCGAACTTTAGATTGATTTATCATGTGAAGAAGAACTGGTAGAGATATTAGCTCTAGAAGTAAACAAGTAGAGAAATAAGCAAGTGCCACTAATAAAATTCTTGTGGCTAAGTCATAGAGCAAAAGAAGCGATTTGGGAACCAAAAGAAACAATGAGATCTCAATATCCTCACCTCTTTCAAAGTAAATTTCGGGGACAAATTTTCTTAAGGTGGGAGAATTGAAACGACCCAGTTTCTAGTGGTATCAAAAAAGGTAATTTTGAAACCTCATTTCCGTAAACTAAGTTCGTAGATATTAAATATGAATATTTACAGAGTTAGTATATTAATGAATTAATTAGTTAAAATTGTAGGTAATTAAGGCCCAGACTAAATTGTAAAAGTTTAATCTCTATAAATTTTTAATTAGAAAAATGTTTGGGGACCTAGATAACAATTATCGAAAGGACCAAAATGGTAAATAAAGTCAATTAGAATAGTGGATAGTAGACATTGATGATGATTCCACTAAAAAATCAATTAAGATTAACTTAAGTTTAATAATAAAATAATTAACTAATTAAGATCAATTAAATTAATCAAATGTTAACCAAAGTATAAAAGGCTCAGGTGACTGGAGAATCGCCATCTTCTCCATTCACCCAATGTTAACCATAGCTAAAGAAAAGAAATAAAACTTCGAAATTCTTCTAACTTTCAACCACTATTGCAACTAAAGACGACGTAGAGTCGTCAGAGGGAAAGGAAAGGCAAGAGTCGATTACAAGTAACGTGAGTCTTCAATTTGTATTTCTATGATTAAGATCACTTTAATTTTTTCATTTTTATATTGTTTTGCATAGTATTATATTGAGGTGAGTTGGAAATAATTATTTAATTGAATTACTATGATTGAGATTATTTATCAAAATAGAGGACTAAAATGAATAGAATAGAAAATAGTGTAACTTGATGAACATATGATATTGGTTTTGAATTGAGTTGAAATATGGTATGTTATGTAATGAAATGATGAATTGAAAATGATGAAATGTAAATTAAGTTATATGATGAATTGGATATTGGATTACCCTATTAACTGTTCATGTAGAGTCGGATATAGTTGGCATGCCATAAGATAAATTGAGTACGAGTTACTTTGACTATATGTCGATGAGCGTTGGATGTATTTTCCTTCGAATGTTTCAATGAATGCAAGGTACAACTTTTATTTCGGTTATATTGATGAGCGCTGAGTGCAATCTATATACTTCGAATGTTTCGATGAGGGATTGGGTGCTAAATTGGTCTGTTGGCTGGGATTTGTGTATCTATTCGAGTCTGAGTCATGTTAATAGGGAATATAAATTGCAAGTTTGTTGATTGATATTTGAAAATGATTAATTTTATTAAGTTGTACTACAAGTACTTATAAACAATATTTGAGTATTGATAGCATGTGAAAGACCATGCGAACCGGTTAATGAGCTTAGGGTTGTTATGGTATGATAAAGAATAATTGGTTTGATTTGGAAATGGTATGTTCATATGATCAAATGCTATGACTTGAGTAAAAATGTGAGGTAAATGATGCTAATATGTTAACATGGTAGAATCTTTAGATTAGTTAACTGAAACTTGTATTGATTGATTCATATGGTATATTTTAGTGCTTGTAGTTTCATATATAGATTTATGTATGATTAAAAATTTAGTATGCCGTTGTAATAGTTGGATGGAAATGGAATTTGAATTGGATGTTTAAAATTGATTTAAATTATGCTATACTGATTTGAATCATTGAAATACCACTGAACTTTATTGCTCAGTGTACGATTTGTTTTTGTGCGTAGATTTAGGTTCATATCGAGATATCGAGCATCGACTATAATATCCAGACAAAGATCCTAGACTCAACAATGTTTTTATAATTTCTTTTTGTTTGTTATACGGCATATACCTCGGTTGAGTTGGTTTTTGCATTAGGTTTAAATATGTTAGCAATCTAAAGTTTGAAATGGTAAATTTGAAATGATCAAATAGTTTGAACTCTTGAATTAAGGATTAGATTTTAATGAAATTTCTCAAATGTAACTATATAGGTAAAATATATGAATGAATGAATAGGTGGATGTGGTAAGGTTTAGAATGGTCATAAGTGTGAAGTGGTAACATGTATTTATGAATCTTATATGTGTGAATGTTATTTTAGCTATGTTAGAATTCATTGGATATGGTGTTTTGGATTTGAGATTGTATTGCAAATGAATTTGAGGTTTTATAGGTAATTGTAAACAAGTGCCAAAACTTGACAATTTGAAATTAGTATGTCACATCGTGATGTCAAACATTTGTCGTCGCTATGAGGCCAAGTTGTCATGCCATGGCGTGACACTGAATATTGAACTTTGCAATGAGGCCTATTCAATATGTTGCGTAGCGACGAGGAACCCCCTGGCGCCACAACTTCAACCTAATGTTTCAAAAACTTTACAATTTGGTCCTAATTCAACCTAGGGTTAGCTTTTGAGCTTTCGTAAGCTTGAATAAGACTTAAAAATGACTATATATCGTATTGTATGATTGTATTTTTTAAAATTAATCATATAATAAAATGATGGAATATTTATAATTTGGACTTGATGATTGGGTCGGGTAATTAGGTGTTACATTTAATGGAATTAGAGCTATAGGTTTAGTCGATTCTTAGACTAAATCAAGCTTAGAGTTGAATCTAGCGGTACATGCTGAAGCATAGTCGAGTCTGATTTAGGATTTGGATGCTTACTATAAAATTTCTCTATTTTATAGCTAAAGCTGCCAGAGGAATCATGGAATGATGCTGGTGATGATGCCTATAGCAACAGTCGTTTCGCTGAGAGTGAAAATAGAATCAGGATTGAGGCACCTGAAATTGATTCAGCCAATACTCAACAGTTTAGAGCTACTAGACCTCGACCAGAGGTTCGGGGAGTTGAAGATTTACTATGTGTTATAACAAAAGCTCTCTAGAAAATGGAGAGATTTACTCCACAGGTTGCATTAATGCCCTCAGTTCGACGAGCTCCAATAAAAGAATTGTAGGAGTATGGCCCCACTGGGTTTAAAGGATTGAAAGGGGTTGATCCTTCGATAATTTAGGCTTGGTTGGAATCGAAGAACTGGGTACTACAATAGCTCAAGTGTTCTTCGCACGAGTGTGTCACATTCACTTTCCCCCTTCTAAAAGAGGAGGCGCATCAATGGTGTTGCCCAACACGTATCATCTGATTGGATTAATCGGGATTTGTTGTTTTTAGCGATGCCTCGTTGAATGGTTTGGGTTGTGTATGTTGGAAAATCGAGTTTGGAAAATGCAATGAAAATTAAGTTTAAGGGAAAAACCAGAGGTTTAATTTTTTTTTGAAAAATAAGAACTTGGTTGTGATATCTAAAGTAATAAACACTTAATCAAAATTGTACCTTTTCGATTCGTCTAGGATGAACAATTCGATTGAGTAGTCTTCTCCGCTATCCTTAAGCTCACGTATGTTGTGCGTGGGCTCACTTCGAATTAGAAAATTTTCCACAAAATTACCAATGGGGCAATTTCACAATTTCTCTAAACTTTTGGGTCAAGTTGTAAATAAGAAAAATATTTCTAGAAATCTTTTGAAATAATTTCTTCAAAGAATTTTCTCTCTACAACTTTCTTTTGAATTCAAGTGTGTGAAAAATAATGACTCAAGGCTCTCTTTATATAGGGAGAGTTTAGAGAGTTCAACTATTATTAAAATTAATTACTTTAATATTAAATTAATATAATACTTATCAAGATAAATATTAGATTAAATTTAATATTAAATCTATT
>CM025150.1:17092113-17106723 GCA_013467495.1 Gossypium gossypioides
ATTAGACTTAGTAAATGAACTCGATTGAAACTGAAATTTTTAGGGCTTGCATAAATTGACTAAAAGAAGGTTGGTAATAATTTAGAACTAAAAACGGGACTGTTTAACTTTAGATGGTAAAATGACCAAAATACCCTTAAGGTTAAATAATTAGAAACAGTTCAAAAATGGTTCAAAAAATCACTTTTGTATTAAAATTAGATAGTTAATTAGTTAGAATTGAGGTGTTATAAGGTTGAGGTGTGTTTTGGCTGGTTTTGAGCTAGAGAGTCACTTCGGTGGCTATTGTGTCGTTTCGAATTCGGGTTGGTTCGTCCCGATCGAGTTTGGGGTGTCACAAGACTAGTGCAGTTCTCCTTTTCTTTACTGGTTTTGTCGATCCAAGGTCTTCACAAATACTTGATTGCTGCTACTCCAAGGGGCGTTCTACCTCTTTTTCAAGAGTTGAAATCGACAAGGGAAGGAAAACAAAGGGAAAACAAAGATGAACAAAAGAGAGAAGTGAAAGAAGAGATTATTGAATAATAAAAGTTGTAGGATGAATGATTTGATGAGAACTGAGGAGGTGAGGAGAGGTATTTATAGTGGGAGATGTTAGCTTGTATTAGCTAAAAATAGTAGTCAAGCCCCCTTCCAATGCCCCAAGTAAAAATGCACCAAAAGTGGAGGGTTAGAACGGGTTTAGGTGAAAGTTAGAGGTTGTTTTGAAAATATTATAATCATCTTAATTAGCTGATTTGGACAGCAATTCGGTCGGAATTGGGCTGCTCTATTGGGCTCGTCCGTCTTTCTTCTTCAGTTGCTCAATTCAGGCCCCTTTTTCATCCACTTTAAGTTGTTAGATTTTTCTTGATAAAATTCACTTGGACCAATTGATATAATTCTGAGAGCATGAATTTGGGTCCTCCATGGCTGTTAATTCATTATCTTGAGCTCCCAAGGGGCCTCGGTACTTGAATCATTCAAGGTGACTTCCAAGTTGATTTTTTACCCATTGTGTAAACTAGCAAAAATTCACCAAGTATATGCAAATTTAGTATAAAAATAACTAAAATTTGAAATGAAGTATAATTTAGGCTCAATTTAATTATTTTATAATAAAAACATAAAATTCGATAGAAATTGCTTAGAATTTGCATGAATTTATGTTGAAAAGGTGCTGAAAAATTCTATATATTTTAGCGTTTCCAAATACATGTTATGAAAAAAATATATGCCATGGCTTAATTGTTATTTTTTTATTTAGTGCATTATTTGTTATTTATAAAGGTTAAGGCATTCAAAAGTGTTTAATGGCAATTCGAAAGTGAAAGTGTAAAAGTTTGAAGGTTGTAGAATTGACATCGCGAAAAGTGGTTTTTGACGTCACGATGAGCAATCGATGATGCGATGACAAGATGTTGTAGTCACAACAAGCTCAATTCAGTGAGTCACATTGTGATGAGGGATCTCCTTCATGTCGTGACGAGAGATCGACGTCGTGACAAGCTCCTAAGTGCTTGATTTTTCATCATTTTGTCCCAAATTGAGTTTTGTTGTGTCTGAAAGTTTTCTAAAGCTCATTTTAAGCTCAGTTAAGCTAGATAATCATATTCTTGATGCATTATGAATGTTTATTTGGTAGGTTAATATTTGAAGTTTCTACGACAATGAATGTGACATCCCGGTACCTTGACCCCAACAATCGGGTCGGGTAAGAGGTGTTACAGTAATAAACCCTCTCATGTAGCCAAATGTAGAAATGATGAAAAGCCTTCGATGCATATAAGAAATAAATATGGGCACAGTAGGTTGTATTTTCAAATCCCTCTCTTTGGATTGAAAACTTCATAGATATTACCATTGCGGATATACATGAGCTACCAAGCATTGTTCATCAAATTTGAAAGGTTTATTTTGCTCCAGCAAAGTGCACAAGGGTCTCCGCTCAAATGAATCTTCATCACTATTAGAATTGCTGTGGCAAAATCTCATGAACTCTTCCTCCACTTTTGTTTTTATCAAGCAAATGCCTCGGCATTCTTCATTCTCATCAGCACATTTCAGGGCATTAAATACATTGAACGTGATCTGGTGATCATTCATCCTCATAGTCAGTTCACATTTCTGCATATCAATTAAAGTTGTGTCTGTAGCAAGGAAAGGTCTTCCAAGAATAATTGGCACATCTCGGTCAGGTTCAAATTCTAAAATAAGGAAATTCGCAGGAAAAACTAACTTATCTACCCTTACCAGCACGTATTCAATTTTACCATTCGAATGTGCATAAAATCAATCAGTTAGCTGTAGCATGACTGTTGTGGGTCTTGCCTTCCTAATTCCTAGCTTCTTGAAAGTAGACAAAGGCATTAGATTTATACTTCCTCCTAAATCACATAGCGCCTTACCAGCATAATGATTTCCAATTAAACACGGGATAGTGAAACTCTATGGGTCCTTCAACTTTGGAGGTAATTTATTCATCAACATTATTGTACACCCTTCAATGAGAACAGCAGTTTCAAATTCTCCAAATCTACGCTTCTTTGACAGTATATAATTCATAAATTTCATCTAATTTGGCATTTTCTCCAAATCTTCTACTAGCGGTATATTGATCTGGAGTTTCTTCAAGACCTGTAAAAATATTTTGAACTGAACATCATATTTAGAATTTTGGAACCACTGAGGAAAACGTAGAGGTGGTCGTCCTTTAGGTTGCTAATATTGTTTTGTTGTGGCATTTTTGTTAGCAACACGATCTGATTTTGCCATAACATTTTTTTGTGTACCCATTTTAGGTGATTTCTGTTCTTTAGTAGGTTCTAAGATTTTTTCCTAATTACAGCTAGATTTGTCTTCCTCTATCGTGGCATCTTGAACAACTTCATCCAAATGATTTTCACTTCTAAGAGTAATGGCCTTGCACTGCTCCTTCCCTTGGGTTCTCTAATTTTCAATATCACTTGGCAATGCTCCTTATGGCCTTGAATTTAGAGCATTCGCTATTTGCCCTACTTGATTTTCAAGAGCTCGGAGAGATGCAGTCTGACTCTGAATCACAACATCATTTTTGGCCATATACTCATTCAAGAAAGATTCAATAGAATTAGAAGATGATACCTAACCTTTTTGAGCATTTTGCCTCAATATAGGATGATTATAACCTCGCGGTGTATTGTGGATATTTCGTCTTGCAACATTGTGTAAACTCCTCATACCTTGATTATTCCAACTAAAATTCGAATGTTGTTTCCACTCGAGATTATAAGTGTTGGAATAGGGATTATTATTTTGGTTAAAATTACCCATGTAGTATACTAATGCTGGGTTTGATCGGCATTCATCAAACACATGATCGTCGCCACAATAAACGCATTACAGTTCGGTTGAGTTCATCTCCTCAGTTGTAGTGGGCATTGTTTAGATCTTATTAGCTAAAGAAGATACCTGAGCTGTCAACAAAGTAATTGCGTCGAGCTCCACGGTACCAACAGCTCTCTTGTAAATCCCAACTCTTGTGGTAGGGTATGATAGTCATTGTTGGCAATCTTTTCCAAAATCTCATATGCTTCATTGTAAGATTTATCGAACAATGTACCATTGGCAGATGCATCAACTACCATTCTCGTATGTACATTCAACCCATTATAGAATATTTCATATGATCCAAGTGATGAAATCCATGCATCAGACATTTTCGAATTAAATCTTTAAATCATTCCCAAGCTTTATATAATGTTTCATCCTCTAATTGCCAAAAAGATGTGATGTCATTTCTAAGCTTGGCATTCATATTTGGTGGATTATACCGTAGCAAAAATCTCTGGCAAAGATCATTCCATGATGTCACTGTTCCTGACGGCAAAGCATTCAGCCATGCTCTCACACGATCTCTTAAAGACTATGAAAGCAATTTAGGTCGCAAGGCGTCTTTAGGAACACCCTGTTGCCTAAACGAGTCACAAACTTCTAGGAAAATTCTTAAGTGCAGTCTTGGATCTTCAGTAGGTAATCCACTAAATTGTCCTACTATTTGTAACATCTGAAACATTACCAGTTTTAGGTTGAATTTGTGGTCTAACTATCCCTTAGATTCAGGTCATCCAAAATTGGAACAAAATGCTATCAAATGGGTTTGTCTCGGTAATCTATTATACTACAAATAGGAGGATTAGCATCCTAACCATTTGGATTATCATTGAGACCAAGATCATTTTCGTTTCTAGCCATTTTTCTCAATTCTTTTCGCCTTCCTCGCTAAGTTCTCTCTATCTCTAGGTCAAAAGGATATTCTACGTTAGCAGGAATGCCTCTTCTCTTATACTGATGGCAAACCTATAAAAATTAAATACAATTAAGTTAAATAAAACTAATGGAACTAAGAAAAATAACAAAACCAAATTTCACCAAATTGCTTATCACCAGCAACGGCGCAAAAAACTTGTCGCGTGTGAAATGATATGTGATTTGTGCAAGTATACACATTGAATCAAGTAATAAAGTGATGAGTGAGTATCATTCCCATGAGGATCAGATTGAGGCACAAAAATGGTCAAATTATTATAATAAAATGTGATTAATGCTATAGCAATGCAAGAGTAAAAATGCAATGGCAATTATGAGAATAATTATGCGAATAACAAATAAATGAACAAATAAACAACTAAGAATACTATGGCAAAGATTCTACGACACGGGATAAAGGATATAAGATGTTGATATGGAAGGTTGGAATTACTAAGAATCTACCATTACTATCAGAAATGCCTTGGCAAAATCTTAATCAATCTACTGCTTAGAAGAGTTCTAAAGTGGTATGCTTCTTTCGAGAGCAAAAACCTCCAGTTACCTTGCCCGTATCTATAGGACTTTAATACGGTACCCTGCACTGCTCCTTCTATATGAACGCTGCTCTATGTCTAAAGTCTACTACAACTATCTGTCGAGTACTTGCTCATATAATTTAATTTCGGTCCAACTAATCCAACCTTTTCAGACTTAAATTAGTTTATGGGCATGCTGCACAGTCGTCTATGTCTAGGGATTTCACGCATACAATTTAGAAATAAAAAGTTGAATGAAATAGTAAATTAATTCAGTTTTATGCTTCAACCATTAAAGAAAATAAAGGATTCATCATGTAATCCCAACCCTATGACATTTAGCTCATAGGTTGGCGAATAAAATTCAAAACCAAAATATCATTCAACATCGTTTTCATCAAATCAATTCACGAAGAAATAGTTAAGAAATAACAGAAGAATGATAGGAAGGCAACTTTCGTGTGTATAGTTCACACTCTAGTGGCACAGTGTCATGTGGTGGCTTAGAGGGACTGCCTTCGTCTTCCTCTTTCTGTCTCTACTCAACCGCTACCCTCTAGTTTTGCATCTGGATCTCCACACTTGTTTGCGTTTTTTCTTGTTCGCCCTTTAGAGTTTCCTCCTTTGGCTTTTTATAATCTTTTTTACTAGGGTAAATCTAACAACCCAAGATTATCTTTTCCTCTTTTTAAAATTTTTTTTCTAGGATAAAAAACCAACATCCCAGGATTATTTTCTCTTCTTTTTTTAGACAGATTTTTCTAGTACAAGTACAGTTGGGCTAAAAATAGTATGCGTTGAGTGTCCACTCGGTCTTCTTGGAATGGCCACGACATTCGTGCTAACAAAATGTCCAACCTTTTCCCCCAGAAAACTTTCACTCCTTTATTTCTCGTTCCTCAACCTGCTCCTGTCAAACCACCAAACACAACCCAACCACAAGCAATTGAAAGTAACAAATAATAACATTTAAGCACTGTCCAAGCTTCTTATGCAATGAAAATTATGAATGGGATGTCCTAAAATACAACTAAATTTACTTAAGTACAAACAATTAGCTAGGTCTAAAGGCATGAAGTATAACTCTTATCAAGAGTTATCAGCTGTCCTTTCCTGAAGCTTTAGTAGGAACCATATCCTTTAAAGCTTTGGTAACTCCTTCCCCCCGAAAATTAGACATCAATGCATTATTTATCTCCTCAGAAACACACCAGGCTACCCCGGAATAGACATATTCCTTGCCACAACTCCCTACACTCGAAAATAAATTCTAGAAATAATCAACTGCTACTTGAGTCATCTCTTCCTTGTCTAAAGTCAACGAACTGATATATTTTTTAAGCCAAAAATCCTATCACCCTAAGTCAATTAGCTCGAACACTCTATTCAATTCCTCCTTCCTATTTCCAAATTAAGCACCAATTTAGTATTCAAAGTCTCAACCAACACATCATCGTCTGGAGCCATGTCATTTAGTTCATCTAGTCGTCACATTAACAATTTTTTAGCCTCTCCCTTGCTACTATCTTCTAGTCTATTAACTTCTACCTTACTTGTCTCTTCTAAAAGCCAACAAGCTTCAAAATGAAACATCATTTGTCTACTTGTACCCTGCAAAAATATCATCCTAGGATTTGTATTTACCAATAATGGGTAGTGATCAGAAAAGGTATTGAGACATGAATGAATGGGGTGAAATTTATTAAATATCATTCATTGAAGTTACCAATTTTCAAGTTTGAAAAATCAATTGAGTTTTGGAAATATTGGATGGGATCCAGGCATTTCTGGGTTGAGATGTCTTCATAGTGTTTGAATATCTATCTCTTAGGTTCAAAACGAACTTTGAATCACTCATTTTTTAGTTTGGGAGCTCAAGTTATGATCATTTTAGTGAAGATTGCGAAAGTAGAATTTCTAAACGAGATTATTATGAAAATTACAAGTTTCAAGCTTTTAATCCTAGTTTAAATCATATTGGGTTCGATTTTTAGGCTTAATTTTATTATATATGAGCACAATGTTTTATTTATTAGGTCTTATTATTTCATTATTTATTTATTCTAAATTTTGAATATCTTTAAAGTATTTTGTTTAGGAGTTTTATATCAACAAGAAAGTTGAGTTTAAAACTACTTATTATTTAGATTAATTAGAGTTTCAATATACTAGAGAGCTTTATTTAGATGTACATAGCTAGCATATATAAAGGCCTCTTAATTGTACACAATTAATAATTCATTCAACAGCTTTTCTCTTTTGAGTTAATAAAATTCTCTTTGAGTTTTTCTCTTCAAGAATTTCTCTTTTTAACAATCTTTTCAGATTGTAGGGATCATCTTCAAGCTTTTTCTTGTCGAGTTTTCTTTTTTGGGGGCAATTAAAGTCTTTTAAAGGGGGATGTGGATTCATCTAGTTTCCAAGGCTCTATCTTGACTTCTACACGCCACTTTCCATCTTTTTCATCTATCTTGTTTCGCTTCTTTGTTATTATGCTTTGTTCTGGTTTAATTGTTTCTAATCTTTAATTCGGGTTCATTTTTCTTTTTCTATCTCTTTTTACTTTTTTTAATTGATTCCCTTTTTACTTCTTAGATTTTACTTGGATTTGTTTATGTTTCAGGTTGTGTCAAACTCCAAGTTTTCCTTCATTTCTCTAGAGCCCTGGCCAAATCCGTGATTTGGACAAACTTGCGATCTTATTCCGCACGCATTCATATCATTTGGTATCAATTTCTTGAGCGTTTTGGGTGTTCTTTCTTAGAGGGGGAATATTTTTCAGTGGGTAAATGTTTTCCAAACAATCTAAAATTTTACATACTACTTCTTGGGACTCTCTTAGAATATTAAAAAAATATTTCCCACAAAAAAAAGTGATTGAAAAATATAAGAAAAAAAAGAAAGAAAAAAAATAAAAAAATATTATGTGGGTCAAATTTTGAGCTAAAACATTCCAGATCAGATCTACATTATTTGAGGAGGATCCAATTTAAATTTCATGATTTTTGGAAATTGGGAACACCTCGAATGAAGTTTGTCAATTTGCTCTGCAATTTTTAGGTTTTCAGCAATTTTCATTGACTCTTAACGTTAGGTTTTCTTTTTTTTTTTTGCTTTTTATTGTTCCTTTATGCATTCTTACACTTTATTGTTTCTTATGTTAGTAGGTTAAAGCACATTACGCATTTCTTCTTCTGTACAACATAATTATTTAGTGTTTAGTCGATTTTGGACTCCTAGTGCCATTAAACTTGCTTTGTTAAATTGATTCCATATATTTTGATTGGTTGATATAAACACTTTTAAAAAACTAACAAGATTAATTCTTACCTCATTGAGAGTTTAGTTTTATTTTTGTATGCAAAACATTGAGGTTTGCTTAATTTTGCTTTTCTTGAGTATTGTGTTCTTTTCAGGCATTCACAATGATTTGTGATACTATGATAAAAAAGTTTCAAAGGGATCAAGAGATTCGAGATGCTTGAGATCAGTAATGGGACACTATTCTAGACACAATCAGTAAAATTTTGGCTCATTTAAGTACCCAAATTGAGTGTTTAACTCATCATTGGGGCGATGATGACAGTGTTGGGTTGAAAAACCTCGTGCTTGTGAAAGTAATGCTAGACGTGTCACTCGTGCTAATGATGAGACTTTGGTTAATAATGATAGTGGTTGCCTTCTTTTGCTAAACCAAAGTTCTCTAGTCCACAATTTCGTGGAAAGAATGATCCAGAGGCTTCTTGTGATGGGAAAGTTGGGCATAAATTAGTATGTGACTTCAAGAAGAGATGGTCAAATGAAAGGAGTACAATTGATCTCTCACCTGTTGTGAAATGTTGTTGGTGTAGCTTAAAAGGTCATGAGGGTTTCTAATGCCAAATTCGATGCCCAACCAAAGAATAAAGTAAGTATGACTTTGTATCTTTTGTTGACTATTACTATAGTGGAAAAGAGATTTGTAATGACGTACATTGTAAAACAGAAAAAAGATGATAGTGAGAATTTTTCCTTGAATCTATGGAGTTAGATGAGATCGAAGCGTTATGTTCTCCTACTAAAATGTATTGTACTGAATTGAATACTCATAATACTTGTTAAGGGGATATGGGAAGTAAGGAAAAATCATGTGAAAAGACGAAGAGATTAGAGATATTGAGTGATAAAAGTCTACGTGATGGTCCATTTTTGGTGAGTGAGAACGTAACACCCCAAACCCGGCCTAGACGTTATGACCAGATATGGTGGTGTTATCTAAGATCATGCAAAAATCCAGAAACCATTTTGAATAGAAGAATAATTAAAGCCAACATGTAGTGAATAAAACTACAATTTATTTTAGGAAAACTTCCTTTTAAAAGATTTATTAGTTTTGTCGATGATCACTTGTAAAAGCACTTAGTTTTGTAGCGGAATTTCTTAGTTAAATAAACTTTAGGAAAACACTATTCGATTTTGAAATCCAACATTTACGAAAAGATTTGGTATCATCTAAAACATTTTAACGGTTCTAAATGAGAAAAAATTTTAAGCCTATTTTAAAAGCAGTTCCAAGAGTCCAAAACAGTCCAACGGAACGAAAATAGAATAAGCTGGACAAAATATAAGGAAATGCTAAACAAATACGTAAAATTGAGCTTCCATCACACCGATCTATCTTATGCCTGAGGATTACCTGAGAATTAAACAAACAGAGAGTGAGTACACGAGCTTAGTGTGGAACTCACTACATACAATAAATCAGATATGCATGCTTAAAAAAATTAAGGAACTGATACAGACATCGATGCATAGCAGATACAAACACATATGCATAACAGATACAGATACAGATCCTACCCCCATCCGCTACACACCATCTCCAACCAACCCTGCACACCAATTAGTGTATCCAATACCCATCCATCCTTACACACTGCTAAGTGATCGTATGTCACTTTACAGAATATATGCAGACTAACTACAATGTCAAAATGTAGTAACTCGCTTGAAACAGATATATGTGGTTGAGCCACCAAATACAGCAGATAAATTAAATTGCCCACACTTCCTCCATAATTAATAATCCCACCCCAATGCCCATGCAGAACTAAATAGATAACAGATATGTGTATGACATACATGCTTTACACATCGGATTCAAATAATATCGGCATCTAATAGATCATGCTATCACATATAACATATTAATCATGTGTTCCAAAATCATATTTAACACTAATAGTGCATCAGAAATTATGATTAATAGACCAATTTGTACCATACGGACCCTGCGGAAGGGATACATTCAATTCATACGATGAACATGGCCCCAATGAAAAATTTCAGAATTTGGACCCACACGCCCATGTAGCCCACACGGCCTGACAAACGGTGTCACACACGCCCTTGTGGCCCACACGGCCAATTTGACCCAGATTGTGTGGCTCTCACGGTCATGTGTCACACACGACCGTGTGGTGTCGACAGTCTAGTTTTTCGACTTTCAACAGTACACAGTTTTCTGGTTTTCATTACAAACCTTGACTATTTTTTATGTGAATCCACCCACGAGACTTCAAAAACCTAAAAACGTCAATTAAACCATCAATTAAAATGATTTATCAAACCCAATACACCAATCAAAATTACCAATAACATAGTCATAATGATGAAAATCGACCCTAAACTTCTAATTGAATTCTTACCCTCAAGAAAATAACAGCCCGCGTACTTAATTCGCTAGAGGTTCATCGAATATCACACGCTCCTCTCCTATCAGAAAACCAACAATCAATACACACTTAAACAACTAACCCGAAACAGAATATTTCACCCCAAATCAAACGAGGAAAAACCAAAACACTCATAACACCATAACCACATCAACTTACCAGAAAGAAACACAACAGTCGGCTGTGTAGATGAATGGAAACTGAAATGGAAACGAAAGCAGAAAAGAAAGAAGAAAAGAAGAATAAAAAAACAAAGGATGGGGATGGGAAAGGGGAAAAAGGTCAGACGTGGCTATAAGGAGAAAATTTTTTAGGACTATTTTTTAAAAATACATTTATTATTATCCTATATTTTTTTTTAAATAACTAACTACTTCCCCCCACTAACGCAACTACCCATTCCTATCAAATTCCCAAAGACTATGAGATCCACTTAGACTCTACCACATGGGCGGCTCAAGCAGAAATAGTGAAAACAAATTTCTCATCAGCACATCCGGGGTTTCGAATAGAAGACCAAAGGGTAAGCTGAATAGAAGACTAAAGGGTAAGCTGACACCTTACCACTAAACCAACAGGCTCATTCTGTCACAAGTTGAGTGAAAATAATATTTAAGTCAAATGAACAGAGATAGGGATAGGAACAAAAATGAAAAAAAAATTCAAAAGTGAGATTTCAACACAGGACCTCAAACACACATCCAGAGCACTTAACCACTGAACCAAATCAATGACTTTGACAAAATTTAACAAATCAAAAATTCAACATTTGGGGCGTTATAACTCTCCCCTCTAAAAGAAATTTTGGCCTCAAAATTTTACCTAATTCAAACAGATGTGGATATTATTATCGAATCGAGTCCTCATGTTCCCAAGTGGCTTCCGCAGTGCCATGATTTTGCCACAAAACCTTAAACAAAGGAATGGTTTTCCTCCTTAAGACATTAACCTCTCGATCTAGAATCTGAGTCGGCTCCTCCTCGAAGGTCAAATTCGATCTTACCTCAATCTCTTCAATAGATACAATATGAGATGGGTAAGACTAATACTGCCTCAACATAGAGGCGTGGAATACATCGTGAAAATGATCTAACTCCGGAGGTAGCTCTAACTGATAGGCGACCGACCTAACACATTTTAGAATTTGATAAGGCCCAATGAACTTAGGGCTCAACTTACCTTTACGTCCAAATCGAATGACCATATTTCATGAGGATACCTTAAGAAAAACTTGATCAGCCACAGAAAACTCAATATCTCTCATTTTCAGATCCGAATAAGACTTATGCCTATCAAAAGCTGCCTTAATATGATCTCGAATCAATTAAACCTTATCCTCCGTCCCAGAAACTAGATCAGGACTCAAAATTCGTCTCTTACCCAACTCAGTCCAACACAAAGGGGGTGTGACACTTACGACCATACAGAGCCTCGTAAGGTGCTATCTGAATACTGGACTGGAAGTTATTATTATATGCAAATTCAACCAACGATAGAAACTCCTCCCAACTACCATGGAACTCGATAACACAACTCCGTAGCATATCCTTCAGAATCTGAATCACTCTCTCAGATTGTCCATCAATATGAGGATGGAACGCAGTATTAAAATCTAACCGAGTACCCAAAGCCTCATGTAGTTTCTTCCAAAACTGAGACATAAACCGAGGGTCTTTATCAGAGATAATCGAATTCGACAACCTATGAAGTCTAATGAACTTGAAAAAATACAGCTTAGCCAATTTCTATAGAGAATAGTCTGTCCTAACCAAAATAAAAAGACCAGACTTGGTCAAATGATCCACAATGACCTAAACAAAATCCTTCTTAGTAAGTGTCAAAGGCAACCCACTAACGAAGACTATAGTCACACGCTCCTATTTCAAAAGGGAATATTAATAGGTTGAAGCAAACCCAAAGGCAGTTAGTGCTCAACCTTAACTTGCTGGCACATCAGACATTGAGAGATGAACACAATTACTTCTCGTTTCAAACTAAGCCACCAGTATAACTCACAGAGATCTCGATACATCTTATTTCCACTAGGATGCATAGTGTAAGGGCTACTATGCGCTTCTCGTAGAATAAATTACCTCAACTCCGCATCATTAGGCGCATAAACCCAACCTCTAAAACACAGAACCCCATCACTATTCAACCCAAAATCAAAAGTCCTACCCTCTTCAACCTGTCGAAACTGAAGAATCAGAGAATCATCCACTAACTGCTTAACCCAAATCTGATCAACCTAAGTCGACTTAACTTGCAACTTGGCTAATAGACTACCATCATCAAACAGACTTAGACAAGCAAACATCACCCTCAAATTAGATATCATTCTACGACTAAGAGCATCAACCACAACATTGGCCTTACCAGGATGATACTCAATGGAGCAGTCATAGTCCTTAAGCAACTCAATCTATCTATGTTGCCTAAGATTCAACTCCTTCTGAGTAAGTAGAAACTTGGGGCTGTTGTGATCAGTGTAGATGATACACCTCTCACCGTACAAATAGTACCTCTAAAATTTCAAATCGAAGCCAATCGCAGCCAACTCAAGATTGTGCGTGCGATAGTTGCCTTTGTGTGACTTAAGCTGTTAGGATGTGTAAGCCACTGCCTTATCATATTACATTAGAACACAACCTAACCAGATGTGAGAAACATCATTGTACACAATAAACTCTTTACCGGGTTCAGGCTATATTAGAACATGTGCTTGAGTCAAAATAGATTTGAACTTCTCAAAGCTTAATTGTTGCTCATCGACCCACACAAAAGGTGCATTTTTATGCAACAACTTAGTCATAGGAGCTGCAATAAGTGAGAACCTCTCAACAAATCTCTTATAATACCCCACTGAACTGAGAAAGCTTCGAATCTCAGACACATTCCTAGGTTGTTTCCACTCGAGTACAACCTCAATCTTTTTAAGGTCTACACGGATACCCTCAGCAAAAACCACATGTCCTAGAAAAGTGGCCTTCGTTAACCAAAACTCACACTTGCTCAACTTAGCGTAAAGCTTTTTCTCACGAAGTATTTGCAAAATCACTCTAAGATGTTCATCATGATCACCTTCAGACTTAAAGTACACAAGAATATCATCGATGAAAACCACAATGAATTGATCCAAGTACAGTTAGAAAACCATATTCATGGGATCCATGAATGCAACTGGAGCATTTGTCAAACCTAATGGCATGACTAGGAACTTGTAGAGCCCATAACGAGTCCTAAAAGTGGTCTTATGTACATCAGCCTCTTTAACCTTTAACTAATGATACCTAGAACAAAGATCAATTTTTGAGACATGAAACTAATCGAACAAGTCATCAATCCTCAAAAGTGGGTGTTTATTCTTTACTGCCAATTTATTCAACTGGCGGTAATCTACACACATCCTCATAGTACCATATTTCTTCTTTACAAAAAGAATTGGTGCTCCCCATAGGGACACACTAGGCCTGATGAACCCTCGATTGAAAAGTTCCTAAAGTTATACTTTCAATTCCATAAGCTCCTTCGGTGCCATGCGGTAGAGAGTAATAGACACCAGATTTGTTCCAGGCAACACCTTAGTACCAAACTCAACCTCCCTGTCCAGTGGTTACCTCGGTAATTGATAACTCTTGAAAAGAGTTATATCTCAAGCCTTTAAACTTGATGAATTGTCTTTACTTAAGTGGATATATTTACATTTTTAGATTATTATTAGAATATTGCATAATAAAGCTTGAATTGTGCCATCACTACAGTAAAATAGGCTTTTAGCGGCGTGCTAAAAGCACCGCAAAAAATGACGCTATAGACCATGTCGCTATTTTTTGTGGCTTTTTTTCACATAAACGCCGCTAAAGAACATTACCTTTAGCGGCGTTTAAAGAGAAGTGCCACTAAAGGTCATGTTCTTTAGCGGCACTTTTATAACAAACGCCACTAAAGGTCATGTTCTTTAACTGTGCTTTTATAACAAACGCCGCTAAATGTCTTGTTCTTTAGTGGATTTAGCGGCGCTTTGTAGCAAACGCCGCTAAAGAACATGACCTTTAGCAGCGCTTTTAGAACAAACGCCGTTAAAGGTCATG
>CM025150.1:17133324-17145215 GCA_013467495.1 Gossypium gossypioides
GACGGAGTTTCTACGAGGATGCAGAAGGAGCTTGTTAGCGTTCAGCAGGACGTGTCCAAGTTGCAAGCAGAACTGGGTCGTTTAGAAGCTAAACTGGAAACTCAAATGGACACAAAGTTTCAAGATTTTCGCAATGAAATTCGTACGGATTTGCAGACAATTTTGGAACAATATCTCGGCCGGCCCAAGCTTGGCCCTACGGTGTCGGTGAATGAGGACAAAGGGAAGGGAGTGTTGGGGGCACCCCCTGGATTTCCTGCTAAAGAGTTGGGTGGAGGATCGAATCTCGTAGATGGGACTAGTTTTCATCGGAAAACTGCCTCTCCCATACTGGAGAACTCAGAAAAGGGTCGTCGACATCTCGAGTGTCCCAGTTTTGATGGTTCTGACTTTCGTGGATGGTTCACTAAGCTGGAGCAATACTTTGAGGCTGAAGGAACATTGGATTCTGATAAAGTCCGCGTCGTGATGTTGCATCTGGAGGGCAGAGCGTTGGAATGACACCATTTCTTTTCTCAGCGAAACGGAGGCTTGCATATGTTGTCATGGTCGTCCTATCTGAAGAGCTTACAGGATCGGTTCGGGTTTGGTCAGTTCGGGAATCCGATGAGAGAGCTGGTAAATCTGAAGCAGCAAGGTACGGTTGAGCAATATTAGGATATGTTTGTAGGGCTGTTAAATCAACTGCATCTTCCTGAAACTTACGCTCTGAGTATCTTTATTAGTAATCTGAAGGCGGAAATAGGACATTATCTAGATTTGTTTGAACCTCCCACACTGATGGAAGCTTTTCAGTTAGCTAGGAAAATAGAGGTTCTTATTGCTAATTCGGGGAAAAGGTACACTGATTTGGGGGTTAGTTCGTCTAGAACTTTACCTACTACCTCATTTGCTAATTAAGCAAGGCATTCTTCTTCCACTACGAGGACTCCAACGGGAACACAATCCAGCAGCAATGTTTCATCTATCAAAGGAGGTTCCAAGACCATTTCTCTAGCGTTGATGGCTGAAAGAAAGCAAAAGGGCCTCTGTTTCTGGTGCGGAGCCAAATATCACATGGGCCATAAATGTGTGAAATCCCAGCTGTTTCAGTTTTTGTTGGAACCACTCTCAGATGGTGAAGCCGATGACTTCCAGGAGTGTTCTAAGAAACTAGAAGAGAATGGCACTGAAGAAGAGAGTCCCAAATCCCCAATCATTTCATTGCATGCCTTGAATGGATTATAAGGGCATAACACGATGAGGGTGGCTGCGTGTGTGGGGTCGTGTGTGGCTGTCATTTTAGTTGATTCTGGAAGCACTCATAATTTTATTGATGCACGTTTGGTTAACCGATTGTCGTTACCAGTCATTCACCAAGAGAAACTAAAAGTATCCGTAGCAAATGGTAGTCACCTATTCACGAGAGGGTTGTGTCAAGGAGTTGCTTGGGAAGTACAAAGTCACAAGTTCGAAACAGACTTTATGGTTCTATCATTAAAGGGATGCGATATGGTTTTGGGGGTACAGTGGCTCCTAACTTTGGGGGACATCATATGGAACTTTAGTTCCTTAACGATGCAATTCCAAGTCAATGGTGAATCTTGCAGTATTCAAGGCATTGTCCCTGGTGCTCTAGCAACTCGAACCAATGATTCAAAGGCCTTTGCGATGATGGGGCAGTCACTGGGTCCGTATACGGCAATTCTGAGTTCACCAGCTCAAATGTTACTTTTGTCCATGAGGGTCGACGATACGGAGGGCCAACTCCAAACATTACTGAGGGAATTTGATGATGTCTTTCAAGTTCCTAAGGGTTTACCCCCTCGAAGGGTTCATGATCACAAAATTCCTTTGAGAGATGAGGGAGCTGTGGTCAAACTCCGGCCCTATCATTATCCAGCCTTCCAGAAGACTGAAATGGAGAGGCTGATTCAGGAGATGCTTCAAGCAGGGATAATTCGGGACAGCACTAGCTCTTTTGCATCCCCCATTGTTATGGTGAAAAAGAAAGACGGAAGTTGGAGGCTGTGCGTCGATTATAGACAACTCAACCAACATACGATCAAGGACAAATTCCCTATTCCAGTCATTGAGGAGCTAATGGACGAGTTAGGGAAAGCTCGAGTTTTTTCTAAGTTGGATTTGCGAGCTGGATATCATCAAATTCGCATGTGGGAACCCGATGTGCACAAGACGGCGTTTAGAACTCATGAGGGGCACTACGAATTTCTCGTTATGCCATTTGGCCTCACTAATGCCCCTTCAAGTTTTCAAGCCCTCATGAACTCGGTCTTTAAACCATGGTTGCGAAAATTTGTGCTGGTCTTCTTCGATGACATTCTTGTCTATTCCACTTCATGGCTTGAGCATATACAACACTTGAGGTCAGTCCTTCTTGCCGTTAGAGAAAATTAGTTATATGCTAAGAAAACAAAGTGTTGTTTTGGATCACCCCAAATACAATATTTGGGACATGTTCTACATGCTGGTACTGTTGCTATGGATCCTGCTAAGATAGAATGTATCTCTTCATGGCCCCTTCCTAAGTCGATTAGGGAGCTACGCAGCTTCCTAGGTCTCACTGGCTACTACAGGCGGTTTATTAAGCGATATGGAGTGGTTGCAAAACCCCTAATAGATTTACTGAAGAAGAATGGTTGGTGTTGGTTCGAACAAGCTACCGAAGCTTTCTTAGCACTCAAAATAGCGTTATGTTCCGCTCCGGTGTTGATGCTTCCTAACTTCCAGTTAGAGTTCACTGTTGACACGGATGCCAGTGGGTTTGGTGTCGGCGCGGTTCTACAGCAGCAGGGAAGACCGTTAGCTTTCTTTAGTAAGGCTTTGGGACTACGACACCAAGCTCTATCAATATATGAAAAAGAGATGCTAGCTGTTCTACTGGCCGTACGGAAGTGGCATTCTTACTTGATTGGCCGGCATTTTAAAATACGAATAGATCACCACAGTTTGAGGTTTCTATCAGATCAGGTCGCTGTTACACCATTCCAACAACGATGGGTAGCCAAAATGTTGGGATATGATTTTGAGATTGTGTATCGACGAGGAATCAACAACCGGGTAGCTGATGCCCTCTCGCGTCAACCTCAGTTGGAACATGGTCAAGACTTTCAACTGTCAGCCAGTACAGTTATTTCCAGTCTGTTGGAACGGGTGCAACAATCCTATGTGTTGGATGACAAATTGTAGAGGATTATTCAGAATATGCAACTGCAGCAGAACCAGGACCCGAGGTACTCCTGGGATGGTCGATTTCTATTCCGTAGAGGGAAGATTGTGGTGGGCAAAGACCCACAACTACGACAAGAGTTGTTCATTCATTTTCACGCAAGCGCAATCGGGGGTCATTCGGAGGTACATGCTACTAGGAAACGACTTTCAAGTCTGTTATATTGGAAGGGTTTGACCACAGATGTTAGAAAATGGATTCGCGAATGCACCATTTGTCAACAATGTAAAGGCGAGACGGTAGCTTATCCGGGGTTATTACTGCCACTACCTATTCCTAATCGAGCTTGGTCAGTGATAAGTATGGATTTCATTGAAGGTCTACCAACGTCCAACAAAAAGAACTCCATTCTGCTGATTGTAGATCATCTTACCAAATACGGCCATTTCCTCGCCCTGTCTCATCCTTGTACGGCCAAGGAGGTAGCTCATGAATTCTTGACAAATGTACGTAAGCTCCACGGGATGCTTGAGACTATCATCTCGGACCGTGACAAAATCTTTATCAGTAGCTTTTGGCAAGAACTCTTCCGACAGTCTGGTACTAAGCTCCTGTTATCCACAGCATACCACCCTCAGACGGATGGTCAGACTGAAGTCTTAAACTGATGCCTTGAAAGTTACTTACGTTGTATGACAGGAGAAGCTCCTGCACGCTGGTTCCACTGGTTGGCCCTTGCTGAGTGGTGGTATAATTCCTCCTTCCACTCTGCGATTCAACTCACGCCATATGAGGCCCTGTATGGTCAGCCTCCTCCAACTCATATGCCATACTTAGCTGGAGCTTCATCAGTAGCAGGGGTTGACCGTAGCCTACAAGCTCGTGAGGCAGCCAGAAACTTGCTTCAATTTTGCCTTAAGAAGGCTCAGACTCGCATGAAAAATGTTGTCGACAAACATCGATCAGAAAGAAGTTTCCAAATTGGGGACTTGGTTTACCTGAAGTTACAGCCTTATCGTCAACAGTTTCTTCGCAGAGTTATCAGTCAGAAACTAGCTCCAAAATTTTTTGGACCTTTTCCTATTATTGGAAAGGTAGGGGCAGTTGCTTATACCCTTCAACTTCCCCCAAACTCTCGGATCCATCCAACCTTCCACGTATCACAACTAAAGAAACATGTTGGGACAGCTCCAACTCAATCTCAGTTACCACTCGTGGATGATCAAGGTGCCTTGCCAAAAGAACCCATTCGTATTTTAGATAGAAGAATGGTTAAGAAAGGGAATCAAGCAATGACAGAGGTGTTGATCGAATGGACAAATACTTTTCCGGAGGACGCTACCTGGGAATCACTCTCAGCTATCCAATCCAAATTTCTTCACTTTCATCCTTGAGGACAAGGATGTGTCTGTGGGAGGGAGTACTGTTATGAGCTCGATTGTTAACAGAAAAAGACTTAAATAAAATAAGCTAGGATTAATTGAAACGGGTAGTTTTGGGGGTATTAGTGAAACGGGGCGTTTTGGTTGTAACCGAATTATGTCCACGTCAATTGTTTGTTTTCCTTTAAAATGTGCATGCGTTGCATGGGGGATATTATCGAAAATACTGAAGAAATTTTCAACAGAATCCTCTTATCTCTTATTCTTCCTTTCTTCCCAAATTTTCTACTAGATTTTCTATCTCTTATCAGGGTCCACTAGTGCTTGGGTTGTTTCCTGCCTCTTGCTATTATTGGGTCCACTAGTGCTGGTTTGAGTTTTTTCATTGGAGTTATATTTGGGTAGAAGAATATTTTTTTAGTGGTTGACTATTCTTTCTCTTTTCCCCTATTATTAGTGTAACGGCTTTCACTCGTCCTAACGTACGGTACGAATGAGAGGTGTTACCGGAATACAAACGTAATGGAATCCCTTAAAATTTCAAACCTTAAAACATTTTATTAAATCATAAAATAACGATTAGGATCATTTGAGGGTTTTAGAAATATTTTAAAACCATTAACAAAAGGTTTGGGAGTGATCAGAGGTGTCCAAGACCTAAAACAAGCCACCAAAAGTCCGAACGGGCCAAAATAGTGTAGTGGGAGACAATGTGGTGTATGATTTGTGACATCGCTTAATGCCGCGACATTGTATTACTTGGCGTCGCGGCGCCACTCTATGTATGATCAATGTCACAACATTGCGAGGGACGATGTTGCAACGTCTGTATGATCAATGTCGTGACATTGTGAGGGATGATGTCGTGATTGTAGCAAAGTAGCTCAAAAACATTTTAAATTATACCAAAACACCATCAAATCACACCAAATTGTTTTAATTCATTTCAAAACAATAAAAATACTCATTTGAACTTAACTTCATCTTAAAAACATGATCAAATCAAATTAACACAACTTATCCTATAAGTGTTAGAAACATTTATACACATCAGGAAGTTGACAAATATAACATGAAATCCACTTGGTCTATATAAATGTCATTTCAAACTCTTTTAATACAAGGAGAACAAAACTAAGTTATCTAAGTCCTTCAAACCTCGCACAATTCATTTAATATAACATTGAAAAGCTTTTCTTATTATGGGACTTATGAATATATCATTTAAGTTTATTTCACTTGTTAATTACAGGAGACTTTAATTAAATTCTTGTTTCATTAATTCATTTACTATTGGGATCAATAGTCTCTCTTAGGATCTTCTTTAATTATTCTATCACTTCTACTTATTAAAAATGTCATTTCGTTCGTGTTCTTTTAAGCTAACATTGTAATGATAAATTTCAATTTTTGGTAATTTATAACACTTAACCCTTGGTACACTTTAGCGAAATAAGACTCGGATCCTTAGGATTCCAACCAAACATCATACACTTATTGAACTAAAAGTACAATCTAAACATCGCACCAAACACTAAAGCCCTCGCTATGCGCAAAAGTGCTATGCCATGAGGCATAAAGCATTGTCTTCAAACAAAATGCTATCTTGGCAACATGGGCAAATGTTTCTTTGATAGTTTACTCCATTTGTCTGAGTGAAACCCTTAGCTACCAATATGGCTTCGAACCTCTCAACTGAACCATCCGTCTTATATTTTACTGTGAACACCCATTTGCATCCAACCAGTTTCTTTCTCTACGGAGGAGTAACTAGTTCTCAAGTCTCATTGTTTTCTAGAGCCTTCGTCTCTTCAGTCATGGCTTCTTTCCACCTTGGATCGTTGAAAGCTTTTCACTAATCTTGTGGAATAAACATACAGGACAAGACAAAGGCTTTATAGGAAGGAGAGAATGATTCATCAGAAATAAAGTTAGATATAAGATGTTTAGCTCAAGACCTAACACCTTTTCTTTGAGCTATAGGTAACTCTAAATCATTAGTGGAATTAGGGATTATGGATGACTCACTGATAGGTAGATGCTTGGATTTAGTAGGGTGCATGATAGCTTCTACCTTATTCCTCCATAAGTCCTCAAATTTGGCCTATCTAGATGTCCAATAATCTCTCCCTGAATAAATTCTTCCCTCCGGATACTATCTTTTGTTTGACATGGAGAGTGGTTAAAAAGATTTTTAGAAGATCCTGTCGTGTCTACTCACTCCAAAATTAATAATCATGACTTAATATGGATGTAGGCATTAAAAGGCATTACCTAATTTCACAAAATTAGATGTTGCATTAGCGGAAGAGCTAAGTTGGGGCAGAAGACACTTTAGATGTTGATTTTCATCTGAAGAAAATGTCTCGATGGAAGTCTATTCAGATGACTTTGTGGTTTTAGATAGGTTGGCTTGACAATCATAAAGGAGCAGGGTAGTGCAAGATGCGTACAGGGAGGTGGGTCACCAGAATTTGGGGTTTTGTCAGCGGTGAGGTCCTAAAGCTTCTTAGGGTTGCGATGAGAGAAGAGAAGGCTAGGGTGGAAAGTATCACATTTGGGTTTCTAGTGTTCTAAGAACAAGGAAGAAAAATGAAAAAATAGGTTCTCAAATTTGGATTTCTAGCTTTGATACCATGAAAAAAGTGATAGAAATGAGTAGTTTTGAGTGTCTTGTGAATAATTACTTGTATTTCAACTCAAGAATACAAAGGTATATATATAAATTATGTAGGTCTAAATGAGGAAATAAAAATCTATATAATAAGTAAAATCTCTAATAACCAGCAAAATAAATCCCTAAAACACAGCCTATTAAGGCTATCAATAGTCAACAAGGACTAAAAGAATGTGGCATCCATGGTTATTGAAAAGAAAATTGTTTGAGGACCAAAGCATCAATACCCATTTTTGTTGGTGCCTAACCAAGAAAATACATTTTAAAGCTCGTTGGTCTAACTCTTGATGGCATTCTATTTATTAGGTAAGTAGCAGTAAGAATGCCTTCCTCTCATAAGCATATAGGCTCTTTAGTTATAACATTTAAAGACCCAAGAACTTTTAAGAGATGCTTATTTTCCTCTTTGCCACTCTACTATGTTGTGGTGTATCAGTACAAGAGCTTTAATAAATTATTCTTTTTTCCAACTAGCAGGCTCCCGAAGTAGGTTAAAGTACTCTCTCCCATTGTTGCTTTGAAAATTTTGCATTTTTTCTTGAATTTGAGTCCAAACCATGTTATATACTTTTTTCCCTAATTTTTTTTAATAAATAAGCCCAATAGAAACGTGTCTGATCATCAATAGATATGAAAACTGAAAATGGACTATAAATTGGTTGATAAATAAACCCATGTACTTCAAAATTTGAAAGTTACGGTGGCCTAACCTATAATGCCATAAATCATATCATTACTGAAAATTGACCATGAACTGGTTACTTAAGCTTGTCGACATGTAGAACTTCCATCTTCAAAATAAATAGAGCCCATCACTTTCCCTAGCATTGCCAATCGTCTTCCCCGAATCCATTTCCTGAAATTCACAGTGATTAGGAAAGTATATAGCACAACTACCTAGATAATGAGTTAGCTTACTAATAGATAAAAAATTGTAGGAGAGATTTGGAACATGAAGTACGTTATAAAGTATAAGAGATTTTAAGATGGCTACAAGTCCTTTTCCAGCAGTTGGGTGACTAAAGTTAATAGACACATTGATTTCCTGCACATGGACTATAAGAAGAAAATAATTTAGAACATTCTGTCATGTGATCATTTGAGTGACTAAAGTTAACAGACACATTGATGCCTCGTTTCGTTAGTAGTGTAATAATATGAGGAAAAAACTTATTTATTACATATGTATTACAATAGTTAGACATAAAGCAAAGAATAGTTAGTACAATTTTAAACTTGAAATTAGAAATATAAGTAAAAACTCTTGCAAAAAATAAGATCTCTTCAAAATAAGCGAAAAATAAGTCATGAAAGTGGCCAAATATTATCAATTGAATTAGTTTATTACTAACTCATATACTAAAACATGCGTAAAAAATAATACTTCTACCAAACATACCATTAATGCTATGGCTTGAAGATAATTACCATTTTGTGCTATGGAACAAGTGGAAGACACGCTTGATAATTGTGTGCATTGAAACAATTTACACAGTAGATATTGTTCCTTAGTGAAAGGAGATGTCTCAGTAGTTCCTTCTAAACTATTCAAAACATTTTCCAGAGTACCATTGGTATTGACATCTGAAGATGTTGAAACCCACTCTCTAGCCATGGCTGTTTTTAACTGTTAGGATCTCTTACAAATTGGCTTTGATACCATGAACAAAATGGTTAAAGAACAGAAAAATAATGTACGAAATCATTTTCACTCTATTCAGAACTAGATTTACATGGGGAAATTCAAACCTTAAGAATCTACACAAATCTCAAGAAATCTCCATAAATCAAGGACCTATCTCAACTACATGATTCTAGATCAGATATTACTATCAAATCCAGATTTATTGGACTAAAAATCCCTAAGAATCTTGCCTAAGAATTTGGAATTTTCTACATCAACTAATAGTGCTTGTATTTGGTATCAAATTGCTTTCTGAAAATTGGTACAGGGTTTGGATGCACTTGGATTAGCAACACTTGATTCGTTGACTTCTGCGGCTACAACAAGAATACCCTTTACTGGATCCTCAGTCTCTTTTATGTCCAAGGAAGACATGATCAACTTGAGAACATTTCACCGCCTCATGTTTTTGTTGGCAGGTCTTGAAAGCAATAAAAAATCCTTTGAGGTGAGAGTTTTAAGTATTTGGCATATCATTTTAGAATGTACTGAACAGTTGACAAATGAAGGGGAAAAAGGCAAGTTTACTTATCTTTGATACAAGTCCACTTGTTTAAACGAAGATGTTGAGGCCTTGTGGATTTTCTAAATCGTTAGAAGGTGATGGACCTATACGGGTAGACAATTAAATATTACTGTGAACATGGAATTTTGATGGAACTCTCAGATTATATTTAAAACACTTCTAACAAATGAATATGTTTGCAAGGTTGACCACATTAAAAATGCCGCACTCAGATAAGTAAATATAATCTTGGATGGTAAACCATATTCCACTTTTGTACACTAATCAAAACCCTATAATTAAGCTTAGTGCAATGATGTATAATATTCTTGTATAGTTTCAATTCTTTCTTAATGTTGGCGTTCCTCTCTTTCTGTTGACATGTAAATCCTCCACAACAGCAAAAGTTTTCACCTCTATGTAACTACTGCTAGGAGATCAGTGTTAAATCAAAGCTCATTGAATCTGAAACCCTAGTTCTACTTTCTGCAATAGCCATAGTTGTAGAACTGAATTTTCTCCTAACTTGGACCACCTCATAGACTAGAAAAAGGATTACTCAAATGTGTCAAACATCAGTCATTGTTCTACCGAGGCTTGTTATATTGAGTTAAGCTTATTAAAAATAGATTTCATAAATAATATTCTGTTATAATTGGTTATGAAATTGAATATCTAGAAGTGAAACTTTGATCTGTCGGGAATGTAAGTAGATCTGTACTTCTGTAATAATTTTAGAGCTTTGTTCATAAATCTAATTAGGTTCATACAATTTATAGATGTACTATTATCAAGCAATCTGATCCTATATACTACCTGGAATGTTGATCAGCTAACATTGTGAAGAACGCATTTGATATCTCATAAAACGTGAAATGGTCATTGCATTTCTTATGCTGCCTATAATCTAGTGAGGCTAGTACTTTAAATTTATTACCGTCTTGGAGGATAGACTGACTTCAAATTCTTATGCTTTAGGAAGTTAATGGAGTTGGCAACCCCAACAATAATCAAAGCGCACACCTGGAGGAATCATCACTACTTTCCTATCAACCTGCATTAGTTTCAGAAATTCTGGCCATGCTTTCTATTATTCCCGAGGTAATCATTAAGAGGAGACATGTTTTATTGGATCCTTACACCAATTAATTCATTTTTTTCTTTTTTATAACCTCAACGTTTGCTTGAAACTATTTGCCTCTGTTCCATTGAGCTGTATGCTTTCAGCCCAAATTTTTGTGCAGCTGGGGTTTTCCTTGGCTTTGGTTCCTGGCCATTTCTCTCCTGCTTTTAACTTTTACAAGCTGTTTGATATCATGTATTTCTATTTTCTGCTGTAGTGATTTAGTTTATTCTTCCAATACCTCGTCCAGATTGCTGCTTACAATTTTAATAGAATTAGCTTTATTATAATGATAAAGATTCTTTAAGTAGATCCACACTGCCTTGAACTGTAGAACTACATTCATATGCTTGAGCATCTTTTGTATGCATGGAAATCTGCACCCTATTTAGCTATTACTCTAAATGCATGTGGCAGCTGCCGCCTGAATTGCAACAGCAGCTTCTTCGCTTACCAGCTGATCTGGCTAGAAGGCTGATTTCCCGTGCTTCTGCTCGGACTATCCAGAGAATCTTTTTATGATTCTTAGTTACAGCTTTTCATGATTGTCTCAACTGGATGGAAACTTCAAGCAACCGCATAAGGAAGGGTTTTGATCGAAGCAACATTGACTTGCAAATTAAGATTTCAACAAAAAAGTTGTTCAAAACTAGAGCTTTCAGTTGGAATGACATGTATGTGTCTTGTAATTTAGTTTCTTTTCCCAAGCATCTCTAAATATGAAAGTTAAAGCTTATTACAAAGTCCCAGCTGAGCATGAGCAGAGCATTGCAGGAGAATGTTCATGTGAGATCTGAAACCAATAAACAGTGGAATTTTTTTGTAAAATTACTGGCAATTCAACAACAGTTAGTCTTAACTTTGATTGTTTTGGAAGTCCTGAAAATTTTGCCTCTCTGGTTCATACTGTATTTTTTCTGTTTGCAAGTTATTTCATAAGAATTTTAGCAGTTGAAATCCATTGCCCTGGTCTGGGTCTACTTGTGGGAAAACTGTGTAACTAGTTAGCTATTCTGGGAAATTCCTAGATAAGAGACTCTGATGGATTGCATCCTTAGAATTAAGCCTATGTTGATTTTTTTTCTAATTTATTAAGGTATAGTATGTGATCTGATGTAGTAAATTATGTTTTGGATGGTAAGGGTATATATTCAACAGTAATATTCAGATTAAAGTGTAGAATTCTTATTTTCATTTTCCAACACTTTTCTTTTCCAATTAAACATAGCACTTTTCAATTTTCAGCATGATATTAGTTTTAGGGTTCTTTCTTGGGGTTCATTGTTTTAGCCTTAATTGCCGTACACCTTGTCAAGCTTAGTGACCTTCTTTGCCTTGTTTCCCTTTTGCC
>CM025150.1:17154208-17167960 GCA_013467495.1 Gossypium gossypioides
GAATCATGTTTAAATGAACTAACATGTGTTGTTGATGTGCTTAGGCTTATGCCAAGTTTGTGGATATGAATGATGTTTATGAGTATGCTTGTACAATGCATATGAAACGGGTAAGAAAAGGGAATGAAACGGTAAGTACATAATTGAGATGTATTATGATGTTATAAAAGGTTTAATGTGATAAATGATGTATTTATATATGAGTAAACTGCTTATGCTATGGATGAGTCTACCTATATTATGGAAAAATACACTGAGTTGAGAATTAATAATTTTGTTAAAGCTTATGATAAGCATTGGGGACAGAATGGAAAGTAACTAAATTGAAAGGTGTATAATCTTATAGAAAGGGTGATGGTTATACATTATGTCCCATAAAATCCTATCATGTTATGAATGATGAATATATGCGACTTTAGTGAACTTACTCATTTGTGAGTTGATGATCATATCAATTTATGAACCTTATGGCATTGGCATAGATTTATGTTTATTCTATAAAGTTTATACGAGCTTACTAAGCATTAATTGCTTACATAGTTATTTTTTCTTTAGTTTATAGATTATCGGAAGCTCAATCGAGTTCGAAGCTAGTCGGAGATCCATCACACTATCCACCGATTTTAATCGGTAGATTTTGATGCTTTGGTTGTGGTTATAATTGCATGTATAGATGGACTATGTCTAATGTTTAGTTAATGATAAAGGCATGTATTATTGCTTTGAATTTGTGAAACTTATGTTATTTTGATGCCTTGATGGTTGGTGTGCTTTTGGGACTTTGATGTTTAAAGGTTGGTGTTTATAAATAAAATGGATGCATGGTTTTATGGCCAAAGTGGTAAGAGTTGGCATGTTTGTAAAGTGATCATTTAGGGCATGTTTTGATATGAAATTTAGTCAAGTATATTTGGTTGAGGTATGACCATTTGGCCATAACTTGGTATATATATATGTTGGTTGATGGAATCATTTGGAAATGGCTAGAATGATGACATTTAAATGGTTTTGATGCATGTGAGAAGTGGTCCCAATGGTAAGGCCATTTTGATATGTTTGATATAGAAATAAGTTAATTGATAAATGATTATATATGCACATGTATAGGTATTTTATGATTGATGATATCTTAGCATTTTGGTGTTTTCATGGTTGATGTTAGAATGGTCAAATTGATGTATGTTTTAGTGACCATTTTGGTATGTTTGTATATGATTTTGGCATGTGGTCATGGTGGTAAATTTGGTTAGTAAATTAGATGAGAAATGTATGGTTGGTTAATGGCTAAAATTATGCAAAAGTTTTAAACATGTTTGGTGTTTGTGATTGAGGTGCCTTTGGGCATATTGGTTGTATGGGTAGATACCATATTGATTTAGCTCCATTATGCATGTTTTAGGTACATTTTTGAATGCTTCAAAAAGGTACAAATGGTTTGAATGTGTGAGCATGTTTAGGGTGAAGGAAATGGCTTGAAAATAGCTTGAAAATGGCCTATTTCTCATTCACACGGCCTAAGGCACAGGCGTGTGTCTCAGCTGTGTGTGACACACGGCCACGCGACACAGTTGTGTGTCCCCTGTAGGTTTTTAAACATTGCATTTCAAAAGTTACACAGCCTGGCACACGAGTGTGTGGCTTGGCCGTGTGAACCAAGTCAGAGAGTTACACGAGCTGGGACACAGCTGTGTGTACCTACTTCGAATGCCCACACGGCCTGAGGCAAAGGCGTGTGTCTTAGTTGTGTCAGTCACACGGCCTAGCCACACGGCTGTGTAACCCCTGTAGTGTGAATTTTTTTGACTTTTTTCACTAAAGTTTTAAATGTTTCTGATTTAGTCCCAAATCGTTTCTAAAGTGTTTCTAATGCCTCGAAGGCTCGAATAAGGGACGATATGCATGTGTTTGAATGGAATATGATGTGATTCATGAAATGATTTGTAATTGAATGTTTTAAGTTAAAAATTTATAGTAATGCTCTGTAACCCTATTTTAGCGATAGATACGGGTTAGGGGTGTTACATTGCATGTATGGATAACATGAAGTTCCGTGGTCAAAGTATGAAACATGAGTCTTGAGGTTAAAGGATGCTTGTGTTTGGATAATAGAAATGTGTTGTGTCTGAAAGGTCTGGATGTGTCAATTACGTGTAAGTCAAGATATGATTACTTCATGAAAGATAGGTTTAAGTGTGAAGAGTCTGTGTTTGTCTTCAGAGTTTTCAAAGGGGTTCGTTGGGACAAAAACACACGAATCTCTAAAAGAACAAGTTCATGGACATGGCGCTTAAGGACCATATCGTGTAAGACTGTAACTTGTGGGTTATGGCATCATATGGAAAAAAGATCGTATCATGTAAGGCTGTAACTAGTGGGTTATTGTAACACCCCTACCCCGTCTATCTCTGTCGTCAGAGTAGGGTTACGGAGTATTACAGTACAACACAGAACATTTAGTATCAAATAGAATCAAAATTTATAATTAATTATCAATATTTATATTATCATGTAATTTAAAGTGAAACATGCACTCATGTGCCTAAAATCGGGTCTACGAGGCTTTAAAAAATAGTTTAGAAACAATCGATGACCAATTGGAAACAAATTAGAATATTTAGGGAAAATATCAAAAATTTCAAAACAATGGTCACACGGTTGTGTGTTCAGGTTGTGTGACAGAGCCCAGACCGTGTGGCTCAAGACATTGCCGTATGGCTACTTCATACACCCATGTGACTACTTCACACGTCCGTGTACATTGATCATGTAACTAACTGTGCCCATGTAGTATAAGGTCACACGTCGTGTGACTAGACCGTGTAGCTCAGGGTCACACGATCGTGTAACTCTCTGTGCCCGTGTGGACCAACCTGCACTGAAAACAAATAAGGCACACATCCGTATGAGTAGACCGTGTGTGACACACGACTGTGTGACAGCCCGTGTCCCAGGCCGTGTGCTTTCAAAATTGGCCCAAAACTTATCATTTTCACTCCCAAAAGCTTAGGTACCTAAACATACCAAAAGTACATGCATGCAAGCCCTCAACACACATTCAAAAACACTCAAAGCATGCCAAACAATCAACCTATGTGCCTAACCAATGTGCCATCATTGACACCACAATTCAAATACTTAAACAATCCATCATCCTAACTAGATACTCAAGCTATAAATACATTTTTTAAATGACTTCCATTCATTCACAAAGCACCACACATCACTTCATGCCAACTTACCATTTCTTCTTCGCATTCAAGCCCTTTCACATGTACCATAATTTATCACTCATGCATGCATATATTACATGATCATTTAACACCAGCACTCATCTGGTGTCTCCTATAGTTGCTACAGGTCTGAACCTTGGTCGCTGCAACTGATGCCCAGTCCTCAGAGGCCCGTCAAATTTAGCTCATTTCTTAGGACGCTGAATAGAACTAAAGGGACCTAAATCCCTCTTAAGCTTACTCTAACATTTTTCTCGATCTCTCCTCTCCAACTCAATGCACTTCAATTCCTCTGCTATCGTCGCCTTGTCAACCAAAGCTGCAAAAACCCACTCCCTTTGAGGAGTTATTAGAACTCTGGAATCATACCTCAGTTCCTCCTCGAACCGGATGCTCCTCTTATACTCATTCGAAACCAAACCATGAGCATACCTGCTCAATCTCAGAAATTCGGCCTCATACTCAGCCACAGATCTCTCACCTTGAACTAAGCTCATAAACTCGCGTCTACGAGCCTCCACATAACTCACCCCCTCATACTTACTCTAGAAGGCGTTCTTGAAAAAATCCCAAGTGACCTGTTCGGGTTGGGCGCCTTGCTCAACCGTCAACCACCACTGGTAGGCCTCATCTCGGAGTAGAGATATGACACCCCTCAGTTTCTGTGTGAGATTGCAGTCGATGTCGTTCATGATACGCTCAGTACTCAACCACTATAGGGGGACTCCTATAACACTCCTAAACAGCTCAGCACCATTTGATCGGAGTTGTTCAGGAACTAACCCTCACCCTCCAGATCCAGAATGGGTCTCAGTGACCCTCTTCAAAACGCGCAACATAGCTTGGAACAGTATGTCATCCCCAACTGTCGGAGTCTAAAAGCCGGTCTCAGCAGTAGGAATACCAAAGGTCTCACAGATCTCCAGATTAGGCATATTGCCCAAAGAGGATGACTCTAATCGATCTCTGCTTCAGTGTCCACGACGCCTACGAAAACCATGTCCACGACTGCCATGCGAACTCATTATATCAACTTATCTACAATGCCAAAAGTTCACAGATCAATTCAAAATTCTCATCAGATATCTTATTTTACAATTCATATCATAGTCTCTAACTAAAACCACAAGTTCAATCATCATAGTATTTTCCTAGCCAAATAATATAGCTAAAGTAAGAGTACTTGCAAGTTCGACGTTAGAGACTCGATCATTTATAAAATCAATTTTCAGAGTCACACGAATAAATTTTCCTTCAAAACACATTCTAACAAAAATAGAAGCCCAAAAACACAACCTGATTTTTATAAACCCGGCTCTAATACCACTAAATGTAACCCTCCATATCCGGCCTAGAAGTAAAGGCCAAGTCTAGAGGCTACATCAATTTATATCAAAACAAACCAATCTTTAACTACTTGAAATTTACCATTCAGAAATCATGTAATTAATTAAAACAAACATAGAAATTCAGATACTAGAAGCATAATCTGAAATAAACACACAGTAGCATAAGTTTATAAAAACAGTAAAATAACTAAAGAGAATTGGCCAAGCTTCTGCCACACCGACTCGTTTAATTCTGTGGTTACCTGTAATCCAAACAAAAAAACTAAATGAGTTTACACTCAATATGTAACTTATATTCTCAATTCAACAGTAATATAATAGATGTGATTTCAGTTCGTCTTTAATCAATCAAATTCTTAGAATCGAGTATAGAAACAGACACAGAGTATCTTAGATAGAGATGCATAACATATCAAATATAGATGCAGATTCCTACCCTATCCGCTACACACTATCTCCGTCCATCCCAATACACCATATAGGGTATCAAGTACCCATCCGTCCCTGCACACCGTGTAGTAACGGTATGTCACTTTTTAGAATAATTGCAGCCTAGCTGCCAGATCAAAATACGATAAATGGACAAAATTAGCAACATATGTGGCTTAGCCACAAGAATTGGCAGATTACTAAACTGCTCAAACTTTCTTCTTTATACAGTCCCAATCCCGATGTAGATGCATATTTAATAGATATTAGATATAAGTATACATTAATACAATTTCATATCAAACCACGTAATGCTATCACACTTATTTATCAGATCTCATAATAAATGTATATATCATAATAATAGGTTATTCAGTAACAGAGTGTTAGATGACAGTTTCCATGTCTAATTCAGATCATATGGACTCTACGATAGGCCTACGTTCAATTTGGACGACGATTACAACCTTAGGGAAAAATCTTGATTTTTGGTCCACACACCCGTGTGGATTCACACGACCTGGGTGGCTGACCCATGTGGTCCACACGACTTATCACATGCCTATGTGGCCCTCTTGAAGTTACACACGGCCTAGCACACAGTTGTGTGGCTTAAAAAAGTGAGTTATACGGTCAAGCACACGTCCGTGTGACTTGAAACACAAAATAACTCTCACACGTCCTTGGCCCGTGTGACTCAAATTCCAAAATAGTGAGTTACACGACCTAGAAAAATGCACGTGTCCTTAGTACATGTGACCCTAATTGACAAATAGTGAGTTACACAGCCTGGCACACGGCCATGTGGCGTCAACAGTCATGTTTTCTGGTGGTCAATATTTGTAGAAAATCGGGTTTTCATTACACACCTGGTATAGTTCTGAAGTAGAAACAGCACAGAAGAATTTCGGAACCTAAAACAACCATTCAATAAATGATTAAACGACTTAATCGAAAAAATTTGTATAATTTAGCATTGAACTAACTATGTCGAAAGCTTCGACACAAAACCTTTAAACGAAACTAACGCTTACCGATGAATCAATGGCAATTACTCGAGTTAGCACATTGGAGATCGCTATCTTTGATATCTACGCCTAAAAATGAAGTTAAACGATCACTTAATAGAGAATTCAAACAAATCAAGTTGAAACCAACTTCGACAGAAACGAACGAAAACGAATGTTTAACAGAAATTCTACAAGAAAACTCGCGCAATTAACCTTTCAGTTGACAACAATGAAATGCTCACTTATCCAATCATACAGCAGTAATATTTTAACGGCAAAATTCAACGATTAAGAAAACCAAAGAGACATGGAAAGAAAAGAAGAAGAAAAGAAAAAAAAAGGGAGCATGTGCTTCGGCCCGCTCAACTCAGTGGATTGTATTTGATATTTGTGGGAGTTTGGAGATCCATTTATCCGATGTGTGATCACCCAATTAAGCCATAAGAAATGAATTCCAATATATTTATGTATTATTGTTGCTATATCAATTGATGATTGAAAGTCATGACTGATTGATTTTTGGTATTAAAAATGCTTATGGAAATTAATTTGACATGTTTAATTATTTTTGGCTGAAAATTGGTGAATGTTTGGTTGTGAATTAAGCATGAATTTAATGTTAATTTACATGTTATTTTTATTAACATTCACTGAGCTTTTTAAAGCTCACACTCTCACATTCGTACAGATAATCATCGAGATTGAGGAGCTGAAGAGCCAAGTAAGACAGTTCCAAAAGATTTAGGCTTGGTAGAGACTTTATTTCGCATTTTAGAGACTGTAGTTGGGCATTGTGGAACTCCCAGGAATTAGTTTTATTATGGTTGTAATTGGACTTTGGACATTGGACATTTATTTTGGATGGTTTTATAATAATTTTTAGGCATGTTTGAGTTTAATTATTGAATGATTTATAGTGTTTTGTTGCTTGATAACACGGTGATTAATAACACGATGTGTGAAGCATGAAATTTTTACTAACGACTGTTTAAATGAAGCTTCCATGGAGTGGTTTACTACTGACTAAGGTACGCCACTTGTTTGATTTATTCGATGTTTGTTATGGACAAATTTGATTGCATAATTCTATTTAATTAAGGCTTAACTGATTCCATGATTTCAATTGAAGGTGTATGTATATATATGTTAATTAGTCGTAGTTAAGTCGGGTTTAATTGGTCATTAAATACTCAAAATCAGGTTTTAAAACGAGTTTTTCTCAAAAATAGGTGCAGTGGTTTTCACATGAGCGTGTGTCTGTCCACACGGGCATGTAAGGGGTTGCACACGAGCGTGTGTGATCTGCCAAAAAGTTTTTCATGACACGAACATAGGCATTTAATGACTCACAGTCTGGGAGACACGACCGTGTGGGTTCTTGGGGGTTTAAATTTTGTCTTTTCAAATTGGTATTTTAATTTGTTAAAGTTACTATTTAGTCCTGAAAATTTATTAGTCTAATTAGAGCCCTAGATGATAAGGAAACTTGGTAAAATTTTAGGATTAGTCTCGTAATGGGAAAAATTCGATAGAAACACACTTAATTTGTAAATTGGAATAGATCCCGATAGTTGGTATTTATTACAATTTAGTCTTTAACAGTAAAAATTGAATTAGACATAGCAAACGAACTCAATTTAAGCTGAAATTTTTAGGCTTGCATAATTTTGACTAAAAAAAGGTTGGTAAACATTTAGATCTAAAATCAGGTTAGTTTTACCATAGGTGGTAAAATGACAAAAATGCCCTTAGATTAAATTACCTAGGAAAAGTTTAAAATTGGCTCATAATTTTCTTCTGTATTAATAAATAACTAATAATCAGATAAGATTGAGGTTTTATAAGGTCGGGTTGTGAATTGGGTGGTCTTTAGTCGGAGAGTCACTTAGGTGGCTAATGAAACGCTTCGAATTTGGGCCGGTCCTTCCCGATCGAGTTTGGGGTGTCACATATGTTATTGATATTAATTAATCAATGTCTACTTCTTGGGTATTAGATACCAGTTGTGGTTCTCATATTTGTACCTATGTATTGGGACTGCAAATGAGTAAGAATCTCGCTAAAAGAGATGTGGACCTGCGAGTTGGAAAGGGAGCAAGAGTTGTTGCATTAGCTGTAAGAACACATATTTTATCACTTTCTTAGTGGACTTGATTTATGTTTGGAGGATTGTTATTTTCTTCCTAATTTGACTAGAAACATTATTTCAATTTCTTGTTTAGACAAAATTGGTTTTGAGATAATTATTAAGAATAATTATTGTTCATTTTATCTCGATAATGTTTTCTATGGTTCAACACTATTAATAAGTGGCCTCTTTATTTTAGATAAAGATATGCTAATTTATAACATAAATACTAAAAGATCAAGAATAAATGACTCTAATTAAACTTATCTTTGGCATTGTCGTTTGGACCATATAAGTGGGAAGCGCATATCAAAGCTTCATAAAGATGGATTTTTGGATTCTTTTGTTTTCGAACAAATTGATATATGTGAGTCTTGCTTGTTATTAAATGAATAAAACTCCTTTTAATAGTAAAAGTGAGCGAGCTAATGATTTGTTAGACATAATACATAGTGATGTATGTGGACCAATAAATAATCAAGCCAGGGGAAGTTTTCAATACTTTATTACTTTCACTGATGACTTCAATAAATATAGGTATATTTATATTATGTGCCATAAATCTGAAGCCTTTGAAAAGTTTAAGGAATTTAAAAATGAAGTACAAAAAAAACTAGGTAAAAGTATTAAGGCACTTCGATTAGATCGAAGAGAAGAATACTTAAGCTTAGAGTTTGATGAGCTTTTAAAGGAATGTGAGATTATCTCACAAGTTACACCTCCTGGTACTCCACAATGGAATGGACTTTTTGATAGAAGAAATCGAACACTGTTAGACATGGTTCGATCAATGATGAGTCATGTTGATCTTTCTACTTCCTTTTGGGGACATGTACTTGACACAGCTGTCTTTACACTAAATTGTGTTTCATTTAAATCAGTTAAAAAGGAACCATATGAGGTATGGACTAGAAAGTATCCTAGTATGTATTTTATGAAGACTTGGGGTTGTGAAGCTTATGTCAAACATCAGACGTCTACAAAACTCAAAAGATCATAAAATTGCATCTTTGTGGGATACCCTAAGGAAACTAAAGGATATTATTTCCTTGAGAGAGAACTTGTGTCTAGAAAAGAAAGTGGTAAATAACAACAGGTTCCACAAATTATTGCGGAACAATCAATTATTCTCGAAACACAACTACCATGAAGATTTTTAAGAGAACACCATGTACCTATGAGATATGAATTTCTTATTACAACACATGGTGATATTCTACTTATAGATCAAGATGAGTCTAGGACCTATCAAGAAACAATGGGGAGCCCAGATTTTGATAACTGGCTTGAGGCCATGGGCTCTGAGATGACTCCATGTCAAAAAACCAGGTATGGATATTAGTTGACCAACTTGAAGGGATTAAACCCATAGGGTGCAAGTGGGTCTTCAAAAAGAAAATCGACATGGATGGTAATGAACAAATATACAAAGGGTGATTAGTTGCTAAAGGTCTTCGACAAGTTTATAAACACAATAGTGTCAATAAATCCACACAATTGGCTCTAGCGTCTCTCTTTTTCTCTTTACTTTTGTTAAGTTGATAAACATGATTGCTTTTTATTCTTTTGTTTTTAATTAAAATATTATGGCTTAATTTTGGTTGATGCTAGATTAATTGCATTTCTTTGTTTAATATTATTTCTACTTTATTGATATGTTCTATGCATCATTTGTTTACTCGTTCAAATAAAATTGTGTATGTTATTCTTGCATTATAAAGTGTTAGAAAACATTTGAATTAATTATTTCATCCAAACAAGATGATAATTAGTGGACAAAATATTTGAATGGTGCATGTTTGATTGATTTGCCAATGGATTTACCATAACATTGTCAACATAGTTTTAAATACTATTAATTAAAGGAAAAGTAAGTAATCTGCCTTTTTCGTGCAATAGTTGTAAATCATGTGATTTTTATTTTTAATTTTGTGATAATATTTTGTTTGCCTTGATAAATTTTTAAAATTAATTTAGTGATAGTAGATTCAAATCACCTATTATTATTTCCCTTTACCAAATTGTATTTACTAATTTCATAAATATTTTGCATTTTATATACAATCCCCGTGGAGATGATAATTCGATACTTATCACTTTATTACTTGTTAATGATTGTGTATACTTGCACATTTTCAGGAACCAAGTTTTTGGTGTCGTTGTCGAGGGTTTTTATTGTTTATTCATTATTTGTGAATTTTATTTTACAATTTGGTTTATTTTTATTTTTCTGTTAATTTTTATTTAATTTATTTGTTTTATTTTCAAGTGTTTATGAACATAAACTGAATTATTGATCTATTATCAATTGACCTTGAAATAGAAGGCACCTTTCGACAAAGAAGAAGACAAGAAACCCAGATACAAACCGCACAAACCGTAGATATGAATCCTAATTAAAGAGAAGATACAGCGAGTAATACTCGAAATCAGATCCTTGTTGTTGATGACAAAGACCTTACTATCCGTTAATACGTTGTGCCACTCTTTCATGAGTTCAATCCAGAGATTGTAAGACCCGAGATTAAGGCACAATAGTTTGAATTGAAACTAGTAATGTTTCAAAGCTTCAAACGGTGGGACAATTTAATGCGACACCCACTGAAGATCCATACCTTCATCTTCGATTGTTTATGGAGGTGAGTGATTCATTTAAATTAGTAGGAGTCATAGAAGATGCATTTAGGTTGAAACTATTTCCATTCTCGTTAAGGGAAAAGCACGAGCATGGCTGAATTCTTTACCGCCTAGTTCAGTAAGTACTTTGTAGGAATTGGCTGAACGATTCCTGATGAAGTATTTTCCACCAAGTAAGAATGTCAAGCTTAGGAATGAAATTACTACGTTGCAACAATACGATGATGAATCCTTATATGAGGCATGGAAACATTTCAAGGAGTTGTTATGGAAGTGTCCACATCATGGTATTCCGTATTGTATCCAGTTGGAGACTTTCTACTATGGTCTTAACGCACACACTAGAATGGTTGCAGATGCATCTGCAAATGGAGCCCTTCTTTCAAAATCATATAATGAGGCTTATGAGATTCTTGAGAGAATTTCTAGCAACAATTATCAATGGTCGACCAATTGATCAACCATTAGAAAACGAGTAGCAGGAGTACATGAAGTTAATGTATTCACTTCATTAGCAGCTCAAGTATTTTCTATGAACAATATGCTGAAGAATTTTACTAATAATGGTTTCAATACTAACATGGCAAGACAACAGCTAAATCAATTCGAGAATATTTCATGTGTTTACTTTGGAGATTGTCATACTTTTGAAAATTTCCCATCTACTGTATGCGTAACCAAAACCAGAGTAGGAGCGGTGTAACAACCTGTTTTAACTGGTATAAAAAATAATGGTTTTCGGACCACAAATCTGACGAGTGGGTCCGTAAATATGATTATTTAATATTTACGAGTCTAATATAGTATTATATAGAACTTTAATATGATACTTTTTTTATTTGGATGAATAGTTAAGTATAAGTGGTTTGTCCCTAAAGTAAAGTGGTTTTAAAAAATAAGGTATTGGGACATCGTTTATGTAAACCGAACCCGTAAATATTTTTATTAAATATCTTATGAGAGGCAGACAACCAGGAAATAGTGGCATTACATAAGTTAGTAGAAGCGAAACCAAAGGTACAGTAGTTCGATTTGAAGCTCGAGCTCCAGCCAGAGCTTATGCAATCCATGCACGCGAGGAGGCCTCAACGCCTAATGTTATTGCTGGTAACTTTTCTATCTTTGATGTTATTGTGTATGTATTAATTGACCCTGGGTTAACACTTTTATATATACCCACTACGTTAATAATGGAAAAAAGGTTACCAATTGAGTCAACTGATTATGTCCTTGAAGTAACGAACCCATTAGGTCAAAGTGTCATAGTTGATCTAGTTTGCAAACAGTGTCTACTGAAAATTCAGTGGTTAAAGTTAGTTTTGTTTAGGTTTGGTTGGTTGATGCGTATGTTTGAATTGTGATGCCAATGAGGGCATATTGGTTAGGCACTTAGGTTTATTTTTATTTGGTATGTTTTTGCATGTTTTGGTACCTTTTTTGTAGGTTTGTTGGCTGACAATTGCATGACTTATGGTATAAGTAATTTAGGTTGAAATTTCTTGTTTAGAAGGTACTTTCATACGCACACGACCTGTGACACGGTCTGCCACATGATCGTGTGTCTCATAAGGTTGCATGACACGGTCATGTGGTCTGTTTAATTTTGGTACAGGTTTGTCCACACGGCAACAGTTAGTTACACTGCCTAGGCACGTGACCATGTTATGGGACCACACGGCCTTAGCCTTGTCACACGGCCTGGCCACACTACCGTGTAACCCTTGTTTACACTTTTTACCTGAATTTTTATATAAGTTTTAGATTTGTCCAATTTATTCCTATGTTATTTTATTAGCTTCTTGCGCTCAATTATGATGGATTATCATTAAATGATTGTAATTATATTGTGTTATGAAATGTTTGATCATTTATATTGAGATAGTGAATAATGTTGATGTTTTACAGTTGTAATACCTTATAGCTCGGGTTAAGTGACTGGACCAAGAATAGGGTGTTACATTTAGTGGTATCAAAGCTATGGTTTAGTCAATTCTAGGATTGAACGTAGCATGTATTGAGTCTAGTAATACATGCCACTTTATAACCTGTGATAGTGTGATGACTCCTTATCAATTGACTTGTTTTTGTATAAATAAAATATGTCAACTGAATCCAATCGAGCAGATTTTGACGAGGTATAGATTTATATTCCAGCCATCGATCAAGGAGTTGCTCAAAATTTGGCTAAGTTTCAAAGGCTCAGGGAGGAGGCTCAAGGTGCCTTTCTCCGTATGATGAATGACATGTTTACTGTTTATATGAGAGTTAATCTCGCGGCTCAACAACCTCCACCCCCTTGTCCTCAAAGCTCTATACGATAGAATATCCATAGGATTTTTATTGATAAAGTTCAAAAATGTGGGGGCGAAGAGTTTTGCGGTAATGTGAGTGATGATCCGGCTAAAGCTGAATACTAGTTAGAACACACACAGAGAGTTTTAGATGAGATGTTGTGTCTTCTCGAGGATCATTTGAGGTATGCAATATCACTGTTAAAAGATGAGAATTTTCTTTGGTGGTCGACTCTAACTGTTGTAGCGAATGAACAGGTTGAATATGATATTTAGATCAGTTGTTGAATACGACTGTGAGTTTGTACAGCTCAGTAAACATGTTCGTAAGATTGTGTCTACTGAAAAAGAAATGTGTCTCCTTTTTGAAGATGTACTAAACGATGAGATCAAGATGTTAGTTGGTGCAATGGAAATCCATGAGTTCGTAGTTTTATCTAATCGAGCTTAGAAAAATGGAAAAAGTATATAACCACAAGAAACAGAATGAAAATAGAACTCGTGACTTTAATAAGAAAAATACATCCAGAGCGTTTTCTACTTCCCCGTTGGAGAAAACGAAAGAATCTGGTAGTCATTTTTCAACACAATCAGGGTTTTTTGGAAAAGATATGTAACACCCCTAACCCGTATCTATCGCCAGAATAGGGTTATAGAGCATTACCAGAGTTTACTAAT
>CM025150.1:17276147-17300599 GCA_013467495.1 Gossypium gossypioides
GTAAGTGTTCAATATGAATTAAGATATGTATGTGTGAAACTCATTGAAATGGTGATACATGGAAAACATGGTATGTTATGAGATAGATGATAAATCCAATTAAATCATGCTCAAGTATAATTTTTATCCATGTCAAATTCATATGAATCATGTTTAAATGAACTAACATGTGTTGTTGATGTGCTTACGCTTATGCCAAGCTTGTGGATATTATTGGTGTTTATAATTACGCTCGTACTATGCAGATGAAATAGGTAAGAAAATGAAATGAAATGGTAAGTACGTAATTGAGATGTATCATGATGTTATAAAAGGTCTAATGTGATAAACGTTGTATTTATATGTGAGCAAATTGCTTTTGCTATGGATGAATATCCTATATCATGGATAAATACACTAAGTCAAGAATTGATAATTTTGTTTAGGCTTAATTTTGTTTAGGCTTATGATAAGCATTAGGAACGGAATGAAAATAAAGTAAATAGAAAGATATATAATCTTATAGAAAGGTTGATAACTATATATTACGTCTCATGAAATCCTATCATGTTATGAATGGTTAATAATTATGCGACATTAATGAACTTATTCAATTATGAGTTGATAATTATGGTTGGATAAATCTTGAGGAATTGGTATAGGCTTGTATTTAACCTATAAAATTTCATTATTGAAATGTAATATTATGCTTATGGTTTATACAAGCTTACTAAGCATTCATTGCTTACATAGTTATTTTTCCTTTACTTTTCAGATTATTAGAAGTTCAGTCGTGTTGGAAGCTCGTCGGAGATCTATCACACTATCCAGCGATTATATCAGTAGATTTTGATGCTTTGGTAGTGTTTGTAATGGCATGTATAGGTGGATTATGTTTAATGTTTAATTGATGAGTTTGGCATGTATATGTCATTTTGGTTAATGATTATGGCATGAAAAGTTGCCTTGGATTTGAGGTACTTAAAGTACTGATGTCTTGTTGGTTGTGGTTAATATGGTCCAATTGATGCACGTTTTGAAATGACCAAAATTGGTATATCTTAATGTATCTTTAAATGGTCAAAATAGTATGTGATAAATTGATCACAACATTTTCAAAATGTAACACCCCTAACCCGGCCTAGACGTTTGGCCGAATCGGAAAGTGTAACAAATAAGGGTTTTGAAAACAGTGTTACTTCGATAAAATTTTGTGTAATTGTTCGGTAGATCATCAAAGTTCTTAAAACCCATATTCATTATTATAACTATTATTGGAAACGTTAATCAATTGTTTCATTTGCCAAAACACAATTTACAGCAGAAGTTTAATAAAACTGATATTTTTTTGAAAACCAGTTCGTATTTTCAAAAAAACATTTGTTTGCATAAAACCATCGTTTTCATAAAACATTTTGTCAAATCATGCAAATTAACAAGAAAAACAAAACCAAAACCAACAGTTAAAAACCATACAGTCCAGAGAGTCCTAGAAATTACAAGCTCTCAATTAAACCTGGAAGTTTAGATAAAAACCATAAATTACTTAGTATAAACAGTTCTCGGTCGAGTGGTCACCGCTGAGTCTCTGTCGCATCAATCCGCCTAAGTCTGTGGATTACCTGTACAGAACAGACAAACAGATGTGAGCTTTCGTAAACTCAATATGTGACCCAACAAAAATAGACATACCATACATACAGAAATCTCAAATACAGTCAGATTCAGATTCAGATTCGGGATTAAGTCCTTTACAGATATAGTTACAGATAACAGATTCAGATATGTAGAACTGATATAGTCCTAACCACATCCTCGACACACCAACTCCGACCATCCCATCACACTATGTGGAGTTAAAAATACCCACCAAACCCTACACACCACTTTGTGCCATTACGACACATATCAGATAATATGCAGCCAAGCAACCAGAATATAGGCGAAGGTCGCCATACAGAACACTTCCTCCACATATACAAAAACCCACCCTAGTCACAGATACAGAAATATCAGATACAGTAATATCATGCATAACATGCTTATATACAGATGTCATTTTTATATATACTTAACAGAATTATCAGATAAGTATAACAATGTTTTACTCAGAGCAGAGTATCAGAATATCAGATCTCATAATCTTAGGGTTTGGTTAGCCCTTACTGACCCTACGGCAGGCCCAAAGTAGATTGGAACAACTCGTCTAACCCTAGGGAAAATTTCAAAAATATGGGCCCACATGCTCGTGTAGCTTGCCCATGTGGGCCCACACGCCCACATTGGCCTTGCCTGTGTGGCCGATACGGCCTAGCCCAATAACCACATGTCCAACTTGGCCTAGCCCATGTGGCCCATACGGCCACACTCACACCACCACACGGCCGTGTCTTGCGCACGGCTAACCACACGGCCAGGCACACGCTCGTGTGGCATCGATAGTGTGGTTTTTTCGCTTTCGCTGAAGCTCGATTTCCTATGTTCTGGATACACACCTAATACAGTTTAATGTAAAAATACCCCCGAGCCGACCTGCACCAAAAATTGATACACAACTTCCTAAAATTAGTCTTAATTCGTAATAAAACCGAAACCACAAAACTGACAATAGTGCAATTTAAACGTTCAACACTTATTCCGAAGCCTCGAACAAACGATTATGATTCCACAAGAGGAGAGTCCCGTTCCTCACGATTTGTTGCTATCAAAACCCAAAAATCAACTAACGAAACAGACAACAACACCTAAAATGGCATTAAAAGAAACCTCCCTAACTCGCAAAACCTTACCACCGCCACTTACCAAAACATACGAAAGCAGAGAACCAGAAACACCACAATTAATAGAAAGATGTAGATAGAAATCGATGGAAAGAAAAGAGAAGAAAAATTGACAAGGAGAACAAAAACAAAACGCCAGAAAAGGGGGAGAGGGTTTTTTTGAAAATAATAGAAAAATGAAAATTACCACTCAGAAAATATGATAACCTATCCCTAATTTTTCTCCCACTCCCCACTAACCCACTAACTCATAACCACCACAGAATTTTGGTTCCTTCCAACCTTTATCAAATACCAGAAGCAAAAATTATCACCTACACTCACATAGGGATTCAAACGCAGGACCTCCAACACCCTAAATCCCTTACCACTCGAACTAGCAGGCTCATTCTAATATGGATTAACAAACAATTTTATATAAACCCACTCCACAAGGGTAAGGCTAGGATTAAGAAAATAACAAAATTTGCAAAAATGGGACTTGAACCCAAGACCTCATACACACACCGAGAACACTTAGCCACTAAAACAGATACATATTTGTGACAACATTTTTCAAGTACAGAATTAATTTAAGCGGGGCGTCACAACTCTACCCCCTAAAAGAAATTTCGGCCTCAAAATTTACCTGATCCAAATAGATAAGGATACCGCTGATGCATCGAGTCCTCAGGTTCCCACGTGGCTTCCTCAGTGCCATGATTCCGCCATAGAACCTTAACCAACGGGATAGACTTCCTCCTCAGAACCTTAATATCACGATCCAAAATCTGAGCTGGCTCCTCCCCAAAAGTCAAATCCGGTCTAATTTTGATCTCTTCAATAGAGATAACGTGAGATAGATTAGACTAATACCACTTCAACATCGAGACATGAAACACATCGTGGATACGGTCTAACTCTAAAGATATCTCCAACTGATAAGTGACTGATCCCACATGCTTTAGAATTTGATACAGACCAATGAACCTAGGGCTCAACTTGCCCTTACGACCGAATCTCAGAACTTTCTTCCATAGAGAAACCCACAGAGTACTCAATATCTCTCCTCTTTAGATTTGCTTAAGATTTTTGTCTATTAGAAGCCGTCTTAAGACGATCCCGAATCAGTCTAACCTTACCTTTGGTCTAAAAAACCAACTCAGGACCCAAAACCTGACACTCGCCTAAATCAGTCCAACATAACATAGTACAACACTTACGACCATAAAAAACCTCGTAAGGTGTCATCTGGATGCTAGACTAAAAACTGTTATTGTAGGGGAACTCAGCTAGTGGCAAATAATCCTCCCAACTACCCTGGAAGTCTATTACACAACTCCGAAGTGTATCCTCCAGAATCTGAATCACCCTCCCAGACTGACCATCGGTCTGAGGATGGAACGCAGTACTGAAGTCCAATCTTGAACCCAGAACATCGTACAATTTCTTCCAAAATCGAGAAGTGAATCGAGGATCTCCATCAGAAATTATCGAAACAGGAACCCCATACAGTCTTAAAATTTTAGAAACGTAGAGCTTCGCTAACTTTTGCAGAGAATAGTCCGTCCGAACTGTAATAAAATGAGCAAACTTGGTCAATCAATCCACGATGACCCAAACAGAATCCTTCTTAGTGGGTGCCAAGGGCAACCCACTAACGAAGTCCATCGTCACTCGTTCCCATTTTCATAAGGGAATCTTAACGGGTTGTAGCAAACCTGAAGGTAAATGGGGCTCAGCCTTAACTTGCTGGCACGTCAGACAACGAGTAACTAAATTTGTAACCTCACGTTTCAAACCCAGCCACCAATACAGTTCATGGAGATTCCGATACATCTTATTACCACAGGGATGCATAGCATAAGGGCTACTATGCGCCTCCCTCGGAATCGACTGCCTCGAATTAGAATCATTCGGCATAAGATCCGACCTCAAAAACCCAGAACTTCATCTTTATCCAGCCTAAAATCCAAAGTACTGCCACTCTCAATTTGACGAAACCGCAAACCCAAAGACTCATCCCTTAACTGCTTATCTCGAATATGATCAATCCAAGTCGTTTAAATTGCAACTCGGCTAACGGACCCCCATTATCAAACAGACTAAGACGAGCGAACATCACCCTCAAATCAGTCATCGATCTACAACTGAGAGCATCGACCACCACATTGGCCTTACCAGGGTGATACTCTCTCGTACAATCATAATCTTTGAACAGCTCAATCCATCGACGCTGTCTAAGATTCAATTCCTTCTAAGCACTGAGGTATTTAAGGCTCTTGTGATCAGTGTAGATGATACACCTCTCATCGTACAGATAATTCCTTCAGATTTTCAATGCAAAAACCAAAATAGCCACCTTGAGATCATGTGTCGGATAACTCCCTTCGTATCTCTTAAGCTGACGGGACACATAAGCCACAACCTTACCATCTTGCATCAGTACACATCTCAAACCGACGTGCTATGCATCGCTATAGACCGCAAACTCTTTACCGGATTCAGGTTGTATTAGAACAGAAGCCTGAGTCAGAATAGACTTGACCTTTTCAAAGCTCGATTGTAGTGCATCATTCCGGACAAAAAGAACTCCCTTACGCAGAAAATTAGTCAAAGGAGCTACAATCAAAGAGAACCCCTCGATAAACCGCCGATAATATCCCACAAGACTCAGAAAACTACGGATTTTAGATACATTCTTAAGTTGTTTCCACTCAAGCACCACCTCAATCTTTCTAGGATCCACTCGAATCCCCTTAGCAGAAACTACATGCCCTAGAAAAGTTACCTCTTATAACCAAAACTTGCACTTGCTCAACTTAGCATAGAGCTGCTTCTCTCGGAGTATCTGAAGTACTACTCTAAGGTGTTCATCATGCTTATCCTCAGTCTTAGAGTAAACCAGAATATCGTCGATGAAGACCATGATGAACTGATCCAAATATGGATGAAAGACTTGGTTCATCAGTTCCATGAATGCAGTCGGAGCATTCGTTAGACCAAAAGACATAACTAGGAACTCGTAATATCCATAACGAGTCCTAAATACAGTCTTATGAACATCCACTTCCTTAACTCTCAGCTGATGATACCCAGAACAAAGAGTAATCTTCGAAAACACTGAAGAACCTCAGAACTAATCAAACAAATCATCGATCCTCGGAAGTGGATACTTATTCTTCATAGTCAGTTTATTCAACTACCGATAATCGATGCACATCCTCATGGTTTCATCCTTTTTCTTCACAAATAGAACCGGTGCCCTCACGGAGACATACTAGGGCAGATGAAACCACGATCCAAAAGTTCTTAAAGTTAAGCCTTAAGCTCTACAAGCTCTTTCGGTGCCATACAGTATGGAGCGATAGACATTGGAGCTGTACCTAGTAAAAGCTCAATTTCGAACTTCTCGATTCGGAGGTAAACCCGTTAACTCCTCAAGAAAGACATCTGGAAATTCTCTCACTGTTCTAATATCCCAGATAGAAGAGTCCCCAGAAACTAAAACACTGACAAAAGCCATATATGCCTCACACTATTTCTGAACCAGTTTCTCAGCCACAAGAGCGGAGATTACATTGGACAGATAATCTCGACGCTTATCGATCAAAACCACTTCCTTATTATCCTCGGTCCTTAGAACGACCCTCTTAGTCGCACAGTCTAAACTGACTCGGTGCTCAACCAATCAATCCATACCCAGAATCAAGTTAAACTCCCTAAACGGTAACTCCATTAGGTTTGCCAAAAATAAGGCCTCTTGCACTTCTAACGGAACATTACTATAAAGTTTATTAACCCGAACAGCCTTCCCCAACGGACTCAATACAATGATCTCACTAGAAGTGCTCTCAATAGATATCCTCAGGTTTTTAGAAATAGAATTAGCTATATAGAAGTGTGTAGAACATATGTCTATCAAAGCAGTATAACGTACCTGTGATAACATCAGGAGAGTCTCTATCCTCTTGGCATCGGGCAGCATAAACCAGTGAAGGCTACCTCGCCTCAGTCTAACTAACACCTCTGCCCGGTGCTCTCTGTCCTCGACCCATACAATTACCACCCCTAGCAGGTCCATGGCCCCTAGGTGGTTGTTAAACTTCCCTCTAAGGCTGTATAGAACCCGGTCCTAAAGCTTGCATCTGATCTGCCCGCTGTGGACACTCTCTAACACGATGCTTCAAAGACCCACACCTCATACAAGCCCCTGACCTCCTCCAACACTCGCCCAGATAACGCCTACCACAATCTCCACAAGGTTGAATCCTAGTAAGAGCAACAGGAACCCGCACTCTAATCGGCCCATTAGGTCTGGCCCATTTTTTAGGCCTCTGAAAAGAACTAGAAGGCTCCGAATCCCACTTATTCTTACCTCTCTCTCAGTCCTTATTCTGGCGCTCCACGTACTTAACCTCCTCAGTGATCTTCGCCTTTTCCATAAGAACAGAAAACTCGCGCTCCCTCTGTGGAGAAATCAGAACCCTCAAACTGTCTCTCAAACCGTCCTCAAGCATTTCTCATACTTAGACGCCACCATCCCTCGAGCGTAGCGGCTCAACCTCAGAAACTCGGCCTCATACTCAACCTCAGAAACTCGGCCTCATACTCAACCATTGATCTATCACCTTGCATGAGATTCATGAACTCACACCTACGAGCATCCACATAGCTCGCCCCCATATACTTCCCCTGGGAAGCAGTCTTGAAGAAATCCCAATTCAGACGATCCGACTGAGTACCCTCCTCAATTGATAACCACTACTGATACGAATCATCGCGAAGCAAAGAGACTGCACCCTTAAGTTTTTTTTTGGGAGTACAATCTATATCGTTCATGATCTTTTCGGTGGCCTCCAACCAATACTCAGCCACAGTAGGGGCGACTCCATTGAAACCCCTAAACAGCTCAGCACCATTGGACTAGAGTCATTCAGTTACCAACCCACAGCCCTCAGATCCAGAATGGGGTCCAGCGACCCTCTCAAACACCCTCAACATGGCTTGGGACAATGCGTCGTCCCTAACCAAATAGCTTTGAGACCCAGTCTCAGTAGCAAGTGAAACCGGTGTCTCACTCGTATCTAAATTTGGCATACTGCCTAAAAAGGAAGACTCAGCTCGATCCCCCATATGGCCTCTATCGCGCCCACGAATACCACGACCGCGAGTTCCACGAGCACTCATCGTATATTTAAATTTTATCTATATTATAAAATTTTATGTATCAGTTCTAGTATTTATTAGCAGATATTTTATGCGAAAATTATCAGAAGCTCATAAAGGTTTTCAGAGGTTTCAGTCTCTAACTATCTTAATATAGTTCCAGAAAGCACTAATTATAGTGTTTTCAGAAATTTCTATCTAAGTTCAGAAATACTTACTGGATCGGCGTCGGAGACTCCGTGTACCACATACTTTCTCAAATTATCCAAATTATTTGAAAATCAGTTCTTTTTGAAACACGATTTTAGAACCCAAAATACATAGCCCGAGTTTTGCAACCTGGCTCTGATACTACTAAATGTAACACCCCTAACCCGGCCTACACATTATAACTGAATCAGAGAGTGTAACAAATGAGCGTTTTGAAAACAATGTTATTTCGACAAAACTTTGTACAGTTGTTCGATAGATCATCAAAGTTCTTAAAACCCATATTCATTATTATAACTATTACTCGAAACGTTATTCAATTATTTCATTTGTCAAAACACAATTTACAGTGGAAGTTTAACAAAACTGATATTTTTTTTGAAAACCAGTTTGTATTTTTAGAAAAACCTTTGTTTGCGTAAAATCGTCGTCTTCATAAAGCATTTTGTCAAACCATGCAAATTAACAAGCAAATGAAACCAAAACCAACAGTTAAAAACCATATAGTCCAGAGAGTCCTAGAAATTACAAGTCTCAATTAAACTCGGAAGTTTAGGTTAAAACCATAAATTACTAAGTATAAAAAGTTCTCGGCCGAGTGGTCACTGCTGAGTCTCTATCGCATCGATCCGCCTAAGTCTGTGGATTACCTGTACAGAACAGACAAATAGATGTGAGTTTTCGTAAACTTAGTGTGTGACCCAACAGAAATAAACATACCATACATACAGAAATCTCAAATACAGTCAGATTCAAATTTAGATTCGGGCTTTAGTCCTTTATAAATACAGTTACAGATAACAGATTCAGATATGTAGAACCAATGTACAGAATCCTACCCCCATCCTCTACACACCAACTCCGACCATCCCATCACACCATGTGGAGTTAAAAAACCCATCCAACCCTACACACCCTTTGTGCCATTACGACACATATCAGATAATATGCAGCCAACTGCCAAAATATAGGCGAAGGTCGCCATACAAAACACTTCCTCCACATATACAAAAACCCACCCTAGTCACATATACAGAAATATCAGATACAGTAATATTATGCATAACATGCTTATATACAGATATCATTTATATATATACTTAACAAAATTATCAGACAAGCATAATAGTGTTTTACTCAGAGCAGAGTATCAGAATATCAGATCTCATAATCTTAGGGTTTTGTTAGCCCTTACCGACCCTACAGTAGGCCCATAGTTGATCAGAACAACTTGTACGACCCTAGGGAAAATTTTAGAAATATGGGCCCACATGCTCGTGTAGCTTACCTGTGTGGGCCCACACGGCCTGGCCCAAAACCCACACATCCGTGTGGCATCCCATGTGGGCCCACACGCCTAAATTGGCCTAGCCCGTGTAGTCCACACGGCCACACTCACACCACCACATGGTTGTGTCTTACACACGGCCATGCCCTCGTCAACCACACCGCCGTGTCTCACACACGGCCAACCACACAGCTAGGCACACGCTTGTGTGGCGTCAATAGTGTGGTTTTTCAGCTTTTGCCAAAGCTTGATTTCTTGCATTTTGGGTACACACCTGATACGGTTTGATGCAAAAATTACCGCCGAGCCGACCAGCACCTAAAATCGATACACAACTACCCAAAATTAGTCTTAATTCGTAATTAAATTGAAACCATAAAACTAAAAATAGTTCAATTCAAACGTCCAACACTCACCCCAAAGCACCGAACGACCGACTATGATTCTGCGAGAGGAGAGTCCCGTTCCTCACGATTCGCTGCTACCAAAACCTAAAAATCAACTAAGGAAACAAACAACAACACCTAAAATGGCATTAAAAGAAACCTCCACAACTCACAAAACCTTACCACCACAATTAATAGAAAGATGAAGATAGAAATTGATGGAAAGAAAAGAGAAGAAAAATTGACAGGGAGAACAAAAACGAAATGTCAGAAAATGTGGAGAGGGTTTTTTTTTCAAAAAAATAGAAAAAATGAAAATTACCACTCAGAAAATTTGATAACATATCCCTAATTTTTCTCCCACTCCCCACTCCCCACTAACCCACTAACACACAACCACCATAGAATTTCAGTTTGATTGTTGGTTTATTTATGGCTAAACTTAGCAAATGTATAATCAAGTTTGATTGTTGTGATTGAGGTGTATTTTTGGCATATTGGTTGTATGGTTAAATACTATGATGATCTAGCTTGAATATGCATGTGTTAGGTACAATTTGGATGCATGAATATATGTGCATTTGGCTTGTGTAAGTGGCTAAGTTTTGGGTGAGGAAAATAGCTTGAAAATGGCCTATTTTTTGTCCACACGACCTAAGACACGGATGTGTGTCTCAGCCGTATGTGACACACGGCCATGGGACACGGTCGTGTGTCCCTTGTAAGTTTTTAAAGTTTACATTTCGAGAGTTACACGGCCTGGCACACGGGCGTGTGGCTTGGTCGTGTGACCAAAGTCAGAGAGCTACACGGGTTGGGACACAGCTGTGTGTCCCTACTTCGAATGCCCACACGGCCTGAGACATGGGCATGTGTCTCAGCCATGTGAGTCACACGGCCGTCTGACCCTTGCAGTAAATAAATTTTCAAATTTTCCCTAAAAATTTTATATGTTTCCGGTTCAGTCCCAATTCGTTTTTAATGTGTTTTTAGGGTCTCGAGGGCTTGTATAAATGACTATATGTAAAAGATTAATTTTTCTATGAATGATGTTATTATTTAAATCTTTTGAATATTTGATTGTTTTGAGTTGTAAACTACCGGTAATATTTCGTAAACCTATTCCGGTGACGGATACGGGTTAGGGGTGTTACAGTAAGCTAGGTATATATGAACATAATGCTTTTAAACTCCTTCTTTCCATGAACAGAGATATACTTTAATTGATTGTTTCCATTTCAAACATTTTCATAGATTCATCACATAGTTCATTTGAACACTTACAGTTCCTTTCTTTTTCATGCCCGATAAACCATTTAGAATAACATCAAATATGCAGGAAAGCTAACACGAAGTGTGCTAAACATATAATGGTAACCTCTCCTTTTCAGTTACATAGTTGCTCATATGAGCTGTGAAATGAGTCTGCTCACACAAGTTGTTGGTTGGAATGTAAGATACACGATGCTTCTCATACAAGTTGTAGAGTATCCGAAACAAATGCAGGATCTTAGCTATCGGTAAGACATTCAAGACCTGAGCCCAAAACTTGGAAACCCTAATGACATCTCATTTGTATCCTACGTATTCCTAACGTTCAAACGAGGCTCGATAATCATCGTGACATCATTGGATTCCATCAATTAATTACATGACAAATAATACATGAACATATAAATCAATATAAGACTAAAATGTTATTTAATCATATGAACTTACCTCAAAGACAAAGACGTAGAAACGAGATAAACTAATCCAAGGCTTTAGCTTTTCCGCGATCTTAATCCATACAAGGTCTATCTTGATCTAAATAGGAAAATTCAATCCATTTAATATTTCTACTATTCAATTTAGTCAATATTTCATATTTTTGGAAAATTACAATTTTGCCCCTAATATTTTAACTTTTTTACAATTTAGTATTTAAGCTCGTAAATTGAAATCTAAGCATTTTCATCCACAATTCATGCTAGTCGAACTCACTAGGGACATCTACCAACTCATACAAACCATCATTTCACAATTTTAACATGTACTTTTATCATTTTACAAATAAGTTCTTAAATGACAATTTCATCAAAATCACTTTACAAAACTTGTTTACTTAGCAACAAGACTCATAATATTTCATAAAACATCAAGAAACATGCAAGAACATACATGGAAAAACCCTAATTATTTAACAGTTTTGTAAATTAATCCCCGAGCTAGCTAGATTAAGCTACAACGATCTCGAAAATATAAAAATCATTAAAAATAAGACAAAATAACACTTAAATGCTAGCTATAGAAGTTGCTGAAACTCCAACCCTAGCTATGGCTTTTTTCTATCCTTCAAATTTCTATGGAAGCAAATTTGGAGAAGATGAATTGAATTTGGTTTTAATTAATTTAACCTTATTTACTCTTTTACCATTTTATCCTTTAAAATTATTCATAATTTCAACAAAACCAAACCCATAAATATCCACTACCACTTCAATTTGTTTAATTACCACTCAAGTCCCTTAGGTTAAAATTTCATAGGTATTTGACACATTTAACCAATGGTGCTATACTTTTGCACCTTTTACAATTAAGCATGCAAACGTCAAAATTTCTTAATGAAATTTTTATACGACCCTACTAACCTTTCATAGACATTAAAATAATAATAAAATAATAATTTACTCATCAGTTTTGTGGTCTCGAAACCACTGTTCTGATTTCACTAGAAATAGGTTGTTACAACTCTCCCCCTAAAAGAATTTTCGTCTCCAAAAATCTTACCAGAAAAGAGATTCAACTATTGCAATTTCATAGCTTCTTCCGGTTCCCAGGTAGCCTCTTCTATTCCGTGACGTTGCCAGAGAACTTTCACTAAAGCTATGCTTTTAATTCTCATTTCTTTAACCTCTCAAGCTAGAACTTTGATCAGTTCTTCAACGTACATCATATCTGGTTGAATTTCAACATCAACAGGTGAAATCACATGTGAAGGGTCTGATCAGTACTGTCATAACATAGATACATGGAATACATTGTGAATATTTTCTAATTCTGACGGCAAAGCTAATCTGTAAGCTTTTGGCCCGATTCTCTTAATGATCTAATACGGCCCGATGAACCGTAGACTCAGGTTTCTTTTATGGCCAAATCCAAGAACTTTCTTCTAGGGCGATACTTTCAAAAACACTTTGTCGCCAACATGGAATTCGATGTCTTTTCTTTTCAAATCCGCATAGGATTTTTGTCGATTCGAAGTTGCTTTCAAACTGCCACGTATCATTTTAACCTTTTCTTCAAGTTCTCGACTTAAATTAATACCGAAAAGGTTTTTCTCACTAAGCTCAGTCCAGTATAATGGAGTCCGACACTTTCGACCATACAAAGCTTCGGTGCCACCTTAATGCTCGATTGATAACTATTGTTATATGCAAATTCAACTAACAGTAGAAACTCTCCCAGTTACCTTCGAACTCTAAAACACAACATTGAAGCATATCCTTGAGTATTTGAATCACTTGTTCATATTAACCATCGGTTTGAGGATGAAATGCAGTACTAAAATACAATCGATAACCTAGAGCCTTATGTAACTTGCTCCAGAATCGAGACGTAAACCACAGATTTCTGTTAGAAATAATAGACACTAGCACACTATGCAATCTAACGATCTCAGCAATATACAACTATACCAATCTCTCGAGTGAAAAATTCGTACGCACTAGAATGAAATGTGCGGACTTCGTCAAACGAACAACAATAACCAATGTAGCATCTTTCTTTCTCAGTGATAGAGGCAATCTCGATACAAAATCCATCGTGACTCGTTCCCATTTCCACTCTGGAATCATCATTGGCTGTAATAAACCAAACGGTACCTTATGCTCGGCTTTAACTTGCTGACAAACTAAACATCTCGATACGAACTCAGAAATCTCTCTTTTCATACCTAGCCACCAATACAATTGTTTCAAATCACCATACATTTTATTGCTACTCGGATGAATAGACAAACAACTACTGTGATCTTTTTGTAAAATCTTGTGCACAAGATCAGAATTTCTCGGCACATAGATTTTGCCTTTGAAATACAAACTATCATCAGAACCAACATAAAACTCTGAATTAGTATCGTCTCAATCTATTTCCGTTTAGCTATCAAAATATCATCACATTTTTTAGCTTCACAAATCTGTTGCAAAAACGTCGGTCTAGCTTTTAATTCAGCTAAAATTGATTCATCACCAATCATCATCAATCGGATATTCAATGCTTGTAAAGAAAACAGAGACTTTCTACTCAAAGCATTAGCAACAACATTAGCTTTTCCAAGATGATAGTCAATAATCAATTCGTAATCTTTCAATAACTCGAGCCATCTGCGCTATCTCAAATTCAAATCTTTCTGTGACATCAAATACTTCAAACTTTTGTGATCCGTGAAAATATGACATTTCCCCCCAAACAAATGGTGTCCCCAAATCTTCAAGGTAAAAACAATCATTGCAAGCTCTAAGTCATGCGTCGGATAATTCTTTTCATGTCGTTTCAACTGTCTAGAAGCATACACTATCACTTTGCCCTTTTGCATCAAAACACAACCTAAACCATTCAACAAAACATCACTATAAACCATAAATTTTTTACCACACTCTGGCTGAACTAACACAGGTGCCTCGATTAACAATGCTTTCAACTGACTAAAGTTTTGCTAACATTTCTCAAACCATTCAAACTTAACATGTTTTTGCAACAATATCGTCAACGGTGTAGCAATCATCAAGAATCCCTTGACGAATCTTCTGTAAAATTTGGCTAAAACCAGAAAACTTCTGACCTCAGACACATTTCTCAAAGGTTTCCAATCTACCACATCTGAAATTTTGCTCGGATCAACTCCAATGTCATCGACCGATACAACATGTCCCAAAAATCTAACTTCTTGGAGTCAGAACTCACAAATGCTAAACTTGGCGTACAGTTATTTTTCGTGTAAAGTTTGCAAAACAATTCTCAAATGCTGGGCATACTCTGTCTCATCTCGTGAATAGATCATACTATCATCAACGAATACAACAACGAATCTTTCTACGTATCATCTAAATATTTTGTTCATCAAATCCATAAATACTGTAGGTGCATTAGTCAAACTAAATGGCATCACAAGAAACTCATAATGTCCGTACCTGGTCTTGAATGCAGTTTTCGACACACTGAGTCCTTAACCCGTAATTGATAGTAACCAGAACGAAGATCAATCTTTGAAAACACCGTCACACCTTTCAACTGATCAAACAGATCATCAATACGTGGCAATGGATACTTATTTTTTATCGTGACTTTGTTCAATTGTCAATAGTCTATACATAGTAGCATGAATCTATCTTTTTTCTTATCAAATAACACAGGAGCACCCCAAGGAGAAAAGTTGAGTCGAGCAAAATCCCTATCTGTCAACTCTTGCAAATGTGCTTTCAACTCTTTTAACTCTGTATGTATCATTCTATAAGGTGCTATCGATATCGGAGATGTTCCCGATACTAGCTCAATAGCATACTCAGCCTCACTGATCGGCGGTAACCCTGGTAACTTCTCTGGAAACACATTTGTATACTCACATACCATTGGAACCGATCTAGCTTCAACTCAAAAACTCTAGAATCAAATATATAAGCAAGATACGCTTCACAACCTTTTCTAACATATTTTTGTGCCGACATAGCCGAAATAACATTAGATACACTATCCAATCTATCTGATTCAATTTGAAACTTTTCACCATTCTGGCATTTCAACACAATATGCTTTCATCTACAATTCACAGCAGCATCATACAAAGTTAACCAGTCCATACCTAGAATCATATAAAACTCATCAAAGGGTAGTAACATCAAATCAGCCGGAAAGTTGCAACCGTGAATCATCAAAGGACATTTTTTACAAACTTTATCAACTAACACATAACCTAAGGGGTTCATTATTTTAACCACAAACTCAGTAGAATCGAAAGGCAATTTCTTATCTAACACTAAAGTCGTGGATGCATATGAATGTGTTGACCCCTGGTCAATTAAAGTAGTAAGATCAGTATCAAAGATAGAAAATGTACCAGTGATAACATCTGGCGCTGAAGCTTCCTCTCAAGTACAAATCACAAAAGCTTTAGCCGGAGCTCGTGCCTCAAATCTCACAATAGAGTCATTTGTCCCACTATGGGTATTGCCCACATTTCCAGTGTTCCGTGGAAGTCTACCTCTCGCAGCAATGTTACTCAGTCGAGTAGTCTGAGCCTTTTCTTTGTCGAACCTTTCCGGGAAATCTCTGATATAATTTTCATACGAACCACATGTAAAACATGTCTCGCCTTTCATTCTGTATTCACCAAAGTTTCGTTGTCCACATTGCTGACATTCAGACTTGTAGCTTCTAACACTGCCCATTTCTAGCTTGTTGCTGACATTTCGAGCTTGCATGTTGTTTTCCTCTATCTTTACCCGAATAACCCACTGATGCTAATAAACAATTGTGATATTCTTTCGACTTCTTCAATGGTGATTGGTATGACTTTCCTGCTGATCTCTTTCCTAAATCACGAGCCTTATAATCAATTTTTCTCTTAGCTTTACTCAACCCCTCAGCTTTGTGCGCTCTCTCAACCAGCACTACAAATTCTTTTAATTTAAGGATCCCAACTAACAGTTTGATGTCTTCAGTTAACCTGCCTTCAAATCGTGTGCACATAGCAACAACGCCGGTATACATTCTCGGGCATATTTACTCAATCGAATGAACTCTCTTTCATATTCAGACACTAACATTCGACCCTGTTTCAGCAAAAGAAACTCTTTACTTTTCTTATCAAGAAATCTCTGGCTAACGTATTTCTTTCGAAACTTAGTCTGAAAGAGTTCTCAGTCTACCCGTTCTCTCGGCATAACCGAAACTAAGGTATTCCACCACTGATAAGTCAAATCTTTCAATAATGATACATCATATTTCACGTATTCTGTTAGTGTACACGATAATTCATCGAAAAATCTGATCGTATTTTCTAACCAGAATTCATCTCTTTCAAGATCATCTTCAGACGCACCTCGAAACTCTTCAGCCCCACACTTATGGATTTTATCAATTGGATGCTTGCTCACTCATATTGGTTCCAAACCTTGAGGAACTACAGGAACCAGTTGCGAAACAAGTGGGGGTGGAGGTCGTTGAGCCATAGGGTTCAATTGTACGAACTCGGTAAACCATTCGTTCATCATCTGGAAAATAGCTTCCATAGCCTCTCCTCCCCGACCCTCAGATATGGGCCTACTACCACTGGACACTGCTATATGAACGGAGGCTTGCGTGTTACTTTCAACTTCGTGGGAATTAGCTCGATTGGATGACATTTTATCTATATGAAAACATAATTCAAATCGAGTCAGGAATGTAACACCCCTAACCTGTATCCATCGCCGGAATAGGGTTACAAATCATTACCGTAAATATGTAACACAAAACATACATTTCCAAACATTAATATACACATATCATAATCCAATGGTTTACTTGCATATAGTCCCTTAGCCGAGCTTTCAAGGCCTTAAAAACACTTTAGAAATAATTCAGGGCTAAATTGGAAACATTTGGAACATTTAAGAAAAAGTTGGAAAAATTAAACTACAGGGGTCACACAACCGTATGACTCATATGGCTGAGACACACGCTCGTGTCTTAAGTCGTGTAACAATCGAAATAGGGACACACGGCCATGTCCCAGCCTATGTCCGTACCCGTGTAACTTATGAAGTTGGATCACACTGCCAAGCCACACGCACGTGTGCCAAGCAGTGTAACTTTCGAAATGGCCATACGCGTTGGTGTGCTAGGCCATGTAACTGCCTAACTTGTAAACCTTAAAACCTACAAAGGACATACAGTTGTGTCGCATAACCATGTCTCACACACAGCTGAGTCATACACCCGTGTCTTAGGCTGTGTGGACATGAAATTAGCCAAAATTAAGTCATTTCTATCACCAACACAAACATATACCTAAAAGCATTTTGTGCACAACTTCAAAGCACCAAAAACTTACCAAAATATGCATAAAATGACCAATTCAATAGACATTATCATTCAACCAATATGTCAAACAAGGCACCTCAAAAGCCAACATACCAAACATGCATATACTTGATCACATTTCTACCATCAAACATCACTCAACTTTTACCAAACCATACCTCAAACATAACCATTAGCGCTTCATATAACTTACCATTTGAACCATATCTTTCATGCATCATAACTTAGCCATACTAACACATATTAGCAAGGCACCATAAATAGCAAAAGTACATCAACCAAAATAACATATACATGCCAAACTTCTCAACTAACATTCAAACACAAGTCCACCTATACATGCCATTATAACCTTGGCCAGAATATCAAAAAATAACTGATATAATCATTGGATAGTGTGATAGATCTTTGACGAGCTTCCAAACCGATTAGCTTCCGGTTAACTATAAAACATAGGAAAGAAAACTACGCAAGCATATAATGCATAGTAAGTTCGTAAAACATGAACATAACTTACCATTTCGATGTATAACATTAAGATTAAACATGATATAATCCAACCATAAGCTTGGCACATGCCTAAGCACCATCAACAACACATGTTAGTGGATTAACACATAATTCACTTGAAATATCATACGGTAAGCTAGGTATACATGAACATAATTCTTTTGAACTCATCATTTCCATGAACATAGATATACTTTCATTGATCATTTTCATTTCAAACATTTTCATAGATTCATGACATAGTTCATTTGAACACTTACCGTTCCTTTCCTTTTCATGCCCGTTGAACCATTTAGAATAACATCGAATACGCAAGAAAGCTCACACGAAGTGTGCTAAACATATAATCGTAACATTTCTTTTTCATTTACATTGTTGCTCATACGATCTGTGAAATAGGCCTGCTCACACAAGTTGTGGGTCAGAATGTAAGCTACATGATGCTGCTCACACAAGCTGTAGAGTATCCGCAACAAATGCAGGATCTCAGCCATCGGTAAGACATTCAAGACTAGTTCCCAAAACTTGGAAACCCTAATGACATGTTATTTGTATCCTACGTGTTCCTAAGGTTCAAACAGTAGTCGATAATCATCGTGACATCGTTGAATTCCATCATTTAATTACAAGACAAATAATACATGAACATATAAATCAATATAACATTAAAACATTATTTAATCATATGAACTTACCTCGATGGCAAAGACGTAGAAACGAGATCAACTAATCTGAGGCTTTAGCTTTTCCTTAATCTTGATCCGTATGAGGTCTATCTTAATCTAAATAGGAAAATTAATCCATTTAATATTTATACTATTCAATTCAGTCCATATTTCATATTTTTTGAAAAATACAATTTTTCCCTAACATTTTAACTTTTTTACAATATAGTTCTTAAGCTCGTAAATTGAAATCTAAGCATTTTCATCCTTAATTCCTGCTAGCCGAACTCACTAGGGACATCTACCAACTCATACAAAAAATCATTTCACAATTTCACCTTGTAATTTTATCATTTTTACAAATAAGTCCTTAAATGACAATTTCATTAAAATCACTTTACAAACAAGGACTCATAATCTTTCATAAAACATCAAGAATCATGCAAGAACATACATGAAAAAACCCTAATTCTTTAATAGTTTTGCAAATTAATCCCCGTGCTAGCTAGATTAAGCTAAAACGATCCTAAAAACATAAAAATCATTAACAATTGGACAAAATAACACTTACATGCTAGCTATAAAAGTTGCCGAAACTCCAACCCTAGCTATGGCTTTTTTCTGTCCTTTAATTTTTGGTGGAAGCAAATTTGGATAAGATGAATTGAACTTGGTTTTAATTAATTTAACCTTATTTACTCTTTTACCATTTTATCCTTTAAAACTATAATTTCAACAAAACCAAACCCATAAATATCCACTACAACTTAAATTGGTTTAATTACCACTCAAGTCCCTTAGGTTAAAATTCCATAGCTATTTGACACCTTTAACTAATAGAGTTATACTTTTGCACTTTTTACGATTTAGTCATTTTCACTAATTAAGCATGCAAACGTCAAAATTTCTTAACGAAATTTTTATACGATCCTACTAACATTCCATAGAAATTAAAATAATAATAAAATAGTAATTTTCTCATCAGATTTGTGGTCCCAAAACCACTATTTTGATTCCACTAAAACTAGGGTGTTACAATCTACATCAACGGAGATGGCTAGAATTGCTAAAAGATTACGATCTGATAACAAACTATCATTCGGGCAAAGAAAATGTCGTTGTTGATGCTTTAAGTCGTAAATCTCTTTTTGCTCTTCGATCAATGAATGCTCAGCTTCAGTTGGAGTTTGATGGTTCTATTTTGGCCGAGTTGAGGGCTAAACCTTTATTTTTACAAAACATTCAGGAGTTGCAATTTGATGATCCGAATTTGTTAACTAAATAGAAAATGGTTGAAAATGGTTAGATAGTCGATTTTAGTATTGGTACAGATAGCAGTTTATATTTTTGTAACAGATTGTGTGTACCTGATGATTCACAGTTGAAACGGAATATTTCACAACAGTGTTTATTCATTACACCCGAGAAGCGCAAAAATGTTTTGTGATTTGAAGTAGATGTATTGGTGGTTGGGAATGAAACGTGGAATTTCTAAATTTTTATCTAAATTCCTTGTGTGTCAATAGGTAAAAGTCAAACATCAGGTTCCATCCAGTTTGTTGCAGCCTATTTTGATTTCTAAGTGGAAATGGGAATTTATTACTATGGATTTTGTATCAGGGTTACTGTTAACATCGAGAAAGAAAGACACAATATAGGTTATAGTTGATCGGTTAACAAAGTTCACACATTTTATACCCGTACATATGGATTACTCACTTGATAATTGGCAGAGTTGTATGTTTCAAAAATAGTCAGATTACACGATGTTTCACTATCCATTATTTTTTATTGAGATCCAAGGTTTACTTCCAATTTTTAGATTAAGTTACACGAGGCTCTAGGTACCAAACTGAAATTTAATATAGCTTTTCATTCGTAAATGGATGGTCCATCAGAATAGATAATTCAGGTACTTGAAGATATGCTCCAATGTTGTATACTTGAGTTTAAAGGTAGCTAAGAAAAGCTCATTCCATTAGTTTAATTTGCTTATAACAACAATTACCAGTCAAACATTCAAATGGCACCATACGAGGCTTTGTATGGATGAAAAAGAAGAACTCTATTGTATTGGACTGAGTTAAGAGATAGAAAGATATTTGGTACAAATTTGATTCGCGAGATTGAAGATAAAGTCAAGATTATTCAGGATTGTTTGAAAGCTACTTCGGATCGTCAGAAATCGTATGCCAATTTAAAAGAAAAGATATCAAGTTTCAAGTTGACAAGAAAGTAATTCTGAAAGTTTAATCTTAGAAGAAGGTTTTTCGTTTTGGTCGGAGAGGAAAACTCAACCTGAGGTTTATTGGTCCGTACAAAGTTATCAAAAGAATAGGTCTAGTAGCTTACCATTTGGCATTACCAGCAGAACTTGAAAAGATCCATAATGTTTGTCACGAATCGATGTTGAAACAATGTAACTTACCCTAAAATTTTAGCTAAAATCACATTCGAGGTTTCTCTAAGATCCAAGACGGATAATGTGATTTCTTCTATTGACATAGAATTGCAGCCTAATATGACTTTGAGTGAAGAACCGATTAAGATTTTAGCTCGGGAAGTTAAAGAACTTCGAAACAAAAAGATATTATTAGTGAAACTTATTTGGCAACATCACGGTGTTGAGAAAGCCACCTGGCAACCTGAGGAGACTATGATAATGCAATACCCGAACCTCTTTTCTCTTAAGATTTCCGAGGATGAAAATTCCTTTAGGGAGGAGAGCTGCAACAGCCCGTTTTTTAGTGGTGTTTGAAACAGTGGTTTCAAGACCACGATTCCAACTAGCGAGTTAGTATTTTATTATTTATTTAATATTGAAAAGAGTTTTTTATTGTTATATTAAAATTTGGTTAGAAAATTTTAACGTTTAGATAGTTAATTAAACAAAAATGATTAAATTGTAAAAGTTGCAAAAGTCACTTTATATAAGTCTATCTATATTAAATAGTTATAAAATCATGAATTAAGGGTTTTATATGGTGAATGTACGCATTTGAAACTTAGTGGATGATTAAGATGATTTATTTTTGTAATTTTAGTTAATTATAAAGGTTATAATGGTAATTAATAAATAAATTAAAATAAACAAAAGATGACCAAATAAGTTATCATCTTCATTTCATCACCCCCACTAAATGTTAGCTAAAAAAGGCCATATTTGAGCTTTCTAAGCTTCAGCCAAGGCCTATTTCACTTGCATGGTATGTATTAGTCACTAGTTTTTAGTAATTTTATGTTTTTGAGATCGTTGTAGCTTAATCTAGCTAACCCGGGGACTAATTCATAAAAATTTTAAATGTTTAGAATTATTCCATTTATGGGTTTGTGGTGTTTTTGAATTTTGATGATAAATTATTAAGCTTGATAGTTAAATAGGAGTATTTTGTAAAGTGATTTTGATTAGTTTTTAAGTTTAGGGGATAAATGATAAAATAGTAAATTGATCATGAAATTATTATAATTTATCAATAATTATGGGATGTATATGAATATAGGATAATTTGGCTTAATGGTTTTGGGCTTAATTGGAACAAATGTGAGTTTCCATTTTTGGGACTAAATTGAATAAAAAGTAAAAGTTTGGGGTAAATGTGTAAAATGTTATTAAAGGGTTAGTTGCATGAATGTAAGTGTTTTAAGATGTTTAAAATGGCTAATTAAATTAAATTATTATATTTAGATCAAGAAATAGACCAGGCTGTTGATAAACGGGGGAAAGGAAAAGTCGACGAGTAATCGTCATTGCATGTCGTTAGCTATCGTATTTTGGTATGTTCGTATTGTGTTTATTATGTTTATACTAATTTTTCTTATTACATGTTTAATAAAATGGAATTAAATGTTGTTATGATCAATTAGATGATTAATGAAATGGAAGAATAAAGTTGAGTATGAAATGTACCGGAAAGCAGGATAAGCCCATGTGAACTTAGTGAATAGCTAGGATACAAATGAAACGTCATTAGCGCGTAGCAGGCTTTGTGCCAATGTATATTTAGCAGGCTTCGTGCCGGTGTTCTCAATAGCAGTCACTTTGTGTCAGTGTTTTATTTAACAGGTATTATGTACCGGTGATGGATATCGTATCGATAGCTTAAGGTCTTGCATATGTTGCAGATTCTCTGAAGCTTGTGAGAGTATCATCGCGTATCGATTAATGTCTTTATGTTAGCTCGTATGGAAATTACCCTCTCGTGTATCCAAAGTTGATTTACTATTGTTCTCCTGGCAAATTAATTAACTATTATGATGGAAATGGAATAAGACGATGGGATGAATTATATATTGGTACACGATTATTTGACATATAGTGTTTTGATGATATGAATCATTTAGGTTTAATTACTTCTGGTAGTTGAAATGGTGGAATTTGATAAAGGATTTGTTATTTTCAATGTTATGTATGATTTATATTTAAATTGTCAGGTATGATATGTTTGATTTTACAAACTTACTTAGCTTTACGTAAGCTTACTTTATTTGGTTTTGTTCTTTGTAGATCATCAGACTTTCATCGTCAATTGGAGTATTGTTGGAGATCACACTATCCAACAACTTATTCAATAGCTATTTGTTTATTTTGGCCCGATTATAAATGGCATGTAAATAGGGTTTTAGATATGTAAATTATAAGCATTATGGTCAAATTTTGTGCACTTTGAAGATTATGGTGTATATGTTGATGTAAATCCTATTTGGTAAATTGGTTGGTTGTGGTTTGCGATGGTGAATGCATGAATTGATATCTAGATATATTTAAATGGTTGTTTTGGTATGTTTAGGGTAATAGGCAACTTGGAATTCTTTGAGCTTGATGAATGGTCAAATTGGTTATGTTAGGTTATGCATTTAGAATAAGATATATGAGCATTTAATGGTTTATTTTATGGATGAACTTTGGTAATTGCTATCTAAAGTTTGAAGGATGTTTGAAAGAAGCTAACTTATGGTACATGCTTTGATTGAATGGTTGTTGTATATATGTTTGAGTTGTGGTGCCAATGAGGGCATCTTGGTTAGGCACATAGGTTGATTGTGAATTGGTATATTTTGGCTTGTTTCGGCACATTTCGAATAGGTTTGAAAGTTCGTTATTTCATAGCTTGGTGCCTAAGTTTTGTTATGTGAAATGGCTTGTGTTAGAAGGTGTTTTTGGGCACACACGATCTGCCACACGATCGTGTAACCTATACGGTTGCATGACATGGCCATGTGGCCTCTTTGAATTTTGCCGCAGAATTGATCACAAGGCCTGGTGACAAGACCATGTGCCCTTGATGCGAACCCAGTCGCATCATGTTTCGATACATCTCAACGACATTGGGATTGGCCTAAACTCGAGGGGCCCAATTGCAAAATGAGACGTTTAATTTCAGTTTGTTAATAAATTGAGTTGTTGGACTTTATTTTTAATTAAGTT
>CM025150.1:17337773-17348087 GCA_013467495.1 Gossypium gossypioides
TAAAAAGAAATACTTTATTTAAGAATTATTAAATTTATTTTTTATTTTAAAATCTTAAACTTTTTTCCCTTTTATTTAGATCACCTATGAAAAACTTTCATATGATCTCTTAATTTTTTTGTTAAAGATATTTGATTCTGAACACTTCTTTTGTTTTTCATTGGTTTTGTTGATATCAAGAGAAGGATTATGACAATAAGACATATCCAAAATTGCTATAAAAAATCAAAAGTAAATTTATTGAAGAAAAGTATGCAGAATAAATTAATAAGAAGAACAAGTCAAATTATGTAAATCAATTAACATTTTGTCATTTTATAGTCAATTGAAATTGTTAAAAAAAAGCTCAAGAACCCAAAATAGGAACATTTACCCTATATTATCAAATTGTAAATATTGGATATTCCAATAAAAAATGACGACTGAAAATAGTGTTTCTCTTTTGCGCAAAGAAAAAGATGAGCTTCTTTGCAGTAAAAAAAAGGTTAAGAAACCGAACGGTGTCCTTTTTAGAGAGTTTAGAAGCATTATATCTTATAATATACCTTACTTGACAGAGAATTTAGGGATTATGAATGTCTCTTGGATCTTGGACCGAAAGATATAGAGGAGGAAGATACTAAGGGTTCCTTTCCAGTCCTTGAGAATCAGGTGGATGAGGAAGGTAACAATTTTATCTTCTTCTTTTTTTTCCGAAGATGAAAAACAACGCATTCTACTAAGGTGGGATAGAACACTTGTAATTAAAGTATTTTGGAAAACCCTAGGAAATCAATATATATTGTTCAAGCTTAATTAGATTTGGAAACCATCTAGAGCTCTTCAACTTATAGATTTAGGGTATGGTTATTTTGTGGTCAAATTATTGTGTTCTAAACACTATGAAACAGTGGTTAAAGAGGAACCTTGGTTTATTAATGGTTGTTTTCTCACCTTGCGTTGACAAATCCACTAGCTTTGAATCTAGTGGGAAGTATGCTCGTTTTTGTATTCAGGTCAATATCGAAGACCCTTTAAAGAGATTCTTGATGATCAATGGGAGGAAACAATAAATTTAGTATGAAGGATTAGAAATTAATTTTATTTCGGTGTGGCAAGATCAGCCATCAACAGGAATCCTATTGGATCTAGTGCCTTAGGTGTAGTATTTTCGTCTAAGTACACTTGTAATTTTTTTGAATAGATTGGTTAATAAAATCATTCATAAATTACATTAATACTTTGTATATTGTCCTCACGTGGTTTTTTCATTTAAAGAAAAATAGAAGAAAATGTTGCTCATGGGTTGTTTAACGTTTAACTAATACTAAACGGTATTACGTGGTTAGATCGTAATACGAAAAAATAACTTTTATTAGTAGATGAACCTAAACATGTCTTTAGTTTAACCGAAAATGAGTAAATTGATTAAAAGACTAATATGTCGTCTATTAAATCCAATTGGGGAGATGTTTTGTCTTGGGCATCGAAGTGGATGACTCCTAGAAGATAGATACATAGATGCAACTAACTGGACTGGCAGAACATCGGACTGGATCCAAGAAGAACAGATCCTGAATCCGTTTGTAGATTTATTCACTTGTCATGTTCATAGTGTGGCATACCTAAATCTTTACTGAATGATGGATAATGTATGTGTGACTCGAACATTTTGATGTAAGTAAAAGCCTGAGTTCGAATAGATAAGGAACCAAAAGCTGGTATGTTGGGTGTATGACTTCTGTAGTATGTAACGTCATTCAAAACAGTGGAATTCATAGCCCGGTACATGGATAAATGATATCCTCTCATTTGCATTACATGGTCAATGAAAAGTAAATGTGGCCACGGGTCATTTGTCTTTGTAACGGGTGACTTGATTACTATTTGATTGTAATTGACTCTTCATGAAAGAAGATATAATGGTTACCATGAGATAAAATATGATCATATTGGGAGAATGAATTTTATCCCAAAGAGATTAATGATGTTCTATGAGGGTAACAAACTTATGACAAGGTCATTTGATGAATACTAATCGAGTTGCTTTCGTAATGGTATGTCTTTGGGGAGAGCTCAATCATGATACTATAGTGGAATAACTTCGTGAGTAAATGAGTTTATAATTAATAGGCGAAAAGCTATGTCACTCCTGGTCTTCTCTAAGTCTCGATTTTAGAGGAGTGTTGGGAGTTAATTGAATAAAATGGTAAGTTAGTGGGCTTTACTGGAAAACTTGAAAAAATTTGTGGCTAGTTGGTAATTAGTTAAGTTTCAATTCTGGTTCAGTTGAGTTGGAGCCGACTAGTTTCATAGGGGAGACAAAATGATTATTGATTGATAGCTTAATTGAGGCTTGGTGGCTGTGCAAGACGGGTTATATATTTGGGTAAGAAGCCTTATTCAGCAGATGGAAAATTCTTCTCAATTTATGTTTACATTTTCTTTCCTTATGCATCATTTTCTTCGGTTTCTCCGAAGAAAAAAAAGATGGGGAAACGTTGTATAGGCCAGTGATCATGAGGTTCAAGCCTAAAAAGTAGAGAACCTGGAGAGCTGGTAAGCTTTTTCATCTCACTATATTCGTAAAATTGGGGAAAAGAGAAGTAGGGATTTTCAAAAACGTTGGAAAGTTCTTATAAGATATTGAATTCTGGGTTTTTAAGGTTTGAGTACCTTTAATTTAACTAGTATATTTGGTTATCATAATTAGTTTCCAAAACGATAGGGGCTCTGGCATTTGGAAAAGCTAAGCTGACGAGGACATTGAATTAAGGTGAGTTTATGTGCTTTACTTTGGGTGTTGTTGATGATTGTAACAACCCATTCTCAGTGGTTTTGGGACCATGATTTTGACAAACGAGTTAATATTTTATTATTTATTTAATGTTTACCGAGTTAGTATAGGGTAGTATTAAATTTTTGTTAAGAAATTTTAAGGTTTAGATAGTTAATTAAGTAAAAAGGACTAAATCGTAAAAACTAAAAAAGTTATTTTCTATTAATTAATTGTATCAATTAGTTATGAAAAGGTAATTAATGAACTTAGATGGTAATTATACCATGTATATATATATAGTAGACATTTATGGACTAATGTTTGTTATTTGTTAATTAAAACAATTAAGAGTGAAATTGTAATATGATAATTAAATCTAAAACAAAACAAACAAAAGAAAAAAAAAGGAAGTTTTCATCTTCCTAGGCCACTACAAAAATTCTAAGGGAGAAAAAAACACCATTGTAGAAGCTTAGTTCGGCTAGGTGTTTTCACTTTGCATGGTAAGTAATTTTCACTTGTTCTTAGTGATTTTTATGTTTTTGAGTTCGTATTAGCTTAATTTAGTTAACCTAGGGGTCAAATTGTAAAACTGTTAAATTTTATAAATTATGCCATGGATGAGTTTGATGTATTTTCAAAGTTTTATGGTAGATTGTTAAGCTTGGTTGCTAAATAGACATATTTTGTTAAATGATTTTTGATAATTTTAATATTTATGGACTTAATTATGAAAATGGTAAATTTTAAGGAAAAATATTGTGAAATAATGAAAATATGGGCTGTATCAGACCTTAGGAAGAATCGGCTAACATGGTATTTCACTGATTATGGTTAAATTGAGAGTTTTGAATTTAGGGACTAAGTTGCACAAAAGTTAAAATGTTAGGGGTAATTTTGTAAATTTACATTAAAAGGGTTATAGGCTTGAACTAGTTGTTTTAAGCTATTTGAATTGTTTAATTGAGTTAAATTACTATTTAGATAAAGAAAAGAATCAATCGGACTTGAATCGAGGAAAAGCTAATGTGTCAAATTAGTCGTCGGCTTCGTTTTTACAATTGTTTTTGTCAAGGTAAGTTCGTGATACAGTCTGTCACATGATCATGTGCGCCACACGGTCGCCCCACAGAGTCGTGCACACAGCCGTGTGTCATTTAAATTTTATGTACAAGATGAATCACACGGTTATAGAGAGTTATATGGCCGTGTGACCTGAACCACATGGTCATAGAGAGTTACACGGTCTGACAACACGACCATGTGACCAAACTTCGAATGCACACACGGTCTAGCATACGTCATGGGACTAGGCCGTTTGACCCCTGTTTTTCAATTTTTTCTAACTTTTTTGATTTGTTTCAAATTAGTCCCTAGATGTTCCTAACTTATTTTTATGACCTCGTAAGCTTGAATTAAGCTTCGTAACCATGTTTATGCCATGAACAAATATTAGTTTGAATGTTATTATTGAAATTGATTACTTGTTTCTAAAGGTCGTTATTTGTTATGATTTGATCGGTAATGCTCTGTAACCCTAATCTGGTGATAGATACGGGTTAGGGGCGTTACAATGATTATGCTAGAATATTTGCTCGTGTGTCTGTTATGAGTTCTGTCTAAAATTCTTTGGTTGTATCTAGTGTGATGAATGAGTAAGCTATGCATGTATAATGATGTGGAAATAAATGAATGATTGAGATATGTTCTCTGAATGCAAGTTGTGTTATGTGTTAACATGTTGAAAAATGGTGTGCTATATGTTATAGTAATAAGTAAATTGTTTTGTGTGTGAAAAACATGCTTTTAAAATACAGGGTATTGAGGGAGTTTCTTTGACGGCGTAGACAAAGTTAGGAAAAATTGGTGTGATAGGAGAATAGGAGTATGTCAGTATTATGGAATGAATATCTACTAGCTCTACCGATTGGTCTTTCGGGGTGACATCTCGAAAGGGGTTATTGATTCTTCGGAATTAAAAGTCCATGGTTAGCTATGGTAGGATTTAGTGGTGAATAGGTATAAAGTATGGAAAAAATGGAGTCCGCCAAAATGGTAAATAGAGAAGGTTGTTAGGGCACAAAAAAGAGAAATCACTGTATGACTCACGCAACGAGTAGCTTGACAAAATGAGCGTGGCCCGTCTGAGAACACGAGTAAACGTGGTAATAAGAAGAATAGCCAAAATACGGAGGTAAGTGGAACTAGTGGAAGCATCTTAACATGGGTATATGTAAGAGGAAACGAGCAATTCCTTCCAAGTATTGATAAATAGACATCCTTCATATGAGTCCGCCAACATTTGATGATTAAACCGGTTTTGGCTATAATAAAGTGAGACGATTATGCAAACATTAGTCCTATGTATTCATGTGTATTCAGAATAAAAGAGGAGTCTGCCGAAGACTCTCTCAAGAAGGGAGTCCGTCGAAGACTATCTTGGGTAGAAAGCCCATCGAGAATTTACTAAAGACGGGGAATGTTCGTTAGAACTATATAGCGAAGGGAAGTCCAATGGGGATATCAGATGAGGAAGTCTACCAAGGTAATTTAACTAAGAGATAATCTGCCGAAAACTACCAGATATTCAGAGTATTTTAGTAGAATGGTCTACGGAGGATAAGTCCTATGAGACTACATTGCAAGTACGAGTCCACAAGGAAAAAGGGGAATTTGTCCAATTAGCTAGGTATCATATTCAAGACTGCAAATGAGAATGTTAGAATGAATCCTTCTTTAGGGAAGGATCCAAGCAAGGGCTAAGTAAAAAAAGGTAATTATTGGGATAATAAGGTAAATATATATTGAGTTCAGTGTGGAATGAAGGGATCAATGTAAGAATCCGCAATTGTAGTGAAATCTCGACTAAACCACAAATAGTAGTCACCAATCGAGTTTATGGTTTTTAGTGATGAGTCACATCAGTAAGGTATATGTTATCTGTGTACATGATCATTCATGAATTGTGATAAAACGATGGCTTAGAGCTATGTATGCAAGAGTAACGGTGTTTTGGTTGTATGAACCTCTAGAAAGGAAATGGATAAAGATTTATGAAAGATTGGATTGAAGAATGTAATTGATGTATCAAAGATGTTTATGGGTAAGTAATGATTTCAGAGTAAGGCATGTTATCTATAGTGAATGAAGAATGAAATTTGAGAAAAGCATTCGCTAGAGACAAGCTAAAGGACAAGAACAATAAGATCGTAATAACAATTCATCAGTAACAATGAGCAATTATTACGCAAGTAAAGGACGTTATTCTCACTAAGTTCTTATGACCTTACTTGATTTTGTAATTTTGTTTCAGGTTGAACGTGAGTATACATCGAGAGGAACAATACCAGGACTACGCCAAAGGAAAGGGTATATCAGGTTATTATGCATACAGAGCAAGTTTGACAGTGCATTCAAAGTATGAATTGTCACTAAGAATTCCATACTTGGGGTGTCTGTAATAGATTATGATTTCAAATCAAATATCGTTGTACCACGTGTTGTAGTTGTATTTACTTCTTGTACATAGGGGTGTTCAAATTTAGGTTAAAACTGAATTAACCGACCAAACCGATCTAATTTAGTTAATCAGTCAGTTAACCGATCTAACTCGGTCGGAGGTTGGTTAATAATTTTTTAGAAGTTCAGCTATCGGTTAATTCGGTTCGAAATCAAGTAATTAACCGAATTAACTGAACTTAATAATTAATAATACAAAAAATATAAATTTTGATGAATTCGGTTAATCATTTGAAATAATCAAAATATCCGATTCGGTTAATTTTTTTGAAAATATTTCGGTTTGGTTAACAGTTAAAGGATTAAAAAGTTTAGTTAATTCGATTAATGCTAATTCAATTTGGTTAACCTATCGGTTAACCATTTGAACACTCCTACTTATACATGCTTATGTATTCAAGTTAGAAATTTGCAATTAAGTAAACCGTAATTGATTGTAATTCGTATAAATAGACAAAGTTTGTGTCTGTATTTGTTTGGTAATACCAAAGATCTGGATCCAGTTATTCGGATCAAGTTAAGGGTGTACAAAGCATGCTTAAGTATGTTTTCTTTTAAGTATTCTATTTTTCCTTGCATTTTTGTTCGGTTTACTTGAGGACAAGCAACAAGTTAAGTGTGGGGGAGTTTAATCTGCCACAATTCATTATGGCAAATTAGAGTATTTTATACATTTAATGAGCTTGTTTTCGAACCATTTTATTCATATTTCAATTAGTTTTCCAATTTAGTAGGTGAGATGCAATTTAAGTAAAAAGCATTTTAACGCATATTTTAGTATTGTAATGACCCGTTGGCCAATATGGGCCTAGGGTAGGATTGACGAGCCAATTTAGTGTACAGGACACCATTTTCGAGTCAAGGAGCACCAAGGACGATGCCCATGTCTCAACACTAGCAAGTGGGGTTGCAACACCATAGTTCGAAGATCCAGAAGTTCCATTTGAAGTCGTGTGTTACGACACCGGTCTTGTGGTGTCGTGACACCGCTGTGAAGGAGGACAAAACACTACTGAGAGTGTTTTCATTTGCATAATGTAATTTTATCGGTTTTAAGGCCTTCATTTGACCTAATTAGGGCAGCTACAATGGTTTATATATAGTAAGGTCTCGGTTGAGTTTGAAGAGGTCGTTCTTAGATTATTAATTAGTAGATTTAGTTTTTATTAGAATTTAGATTAGATTCAAAACAACTTTTCATTCTCGTTTTCAGACTTGGATTCGATTTGAATCTAAACTATCGTTTATTCAATTATTGATATTTTCTTTTAGTTTTCTATTGCAATCGACGATATCTCGACGACTGTCAAAGGAGTTTTGGCTTCCGAGTGCATTCAAAATCGAAACGGGTCAATTTATTTTTTCCCTTCTTTTTAATTTAATTTATGTTTGCTTGTTTAAATTAATTGTTGGGGAAATGCATCTAGATTCATGAGTAGCTAAATTTCTTAGGGAGGTTAACAATCGGATGTGAGAGTAATTAATTAAAAAATTGGGATTATCGTAGAATTAGTTGGCTTAAATTATGCATGCTTAATCCCTAAGATTGACAACCCTAAGAAGGAATCTAGGTAATGAGGTCAAGAGAATAGTTTACCGAGCACCTCATAATTTATCCTAGTTTAAACTGTGAAGTCGAGAGATAAGTGGTTTTTGTTGACTAATTAATCAATTAGATGTCGAGAGGTAATAATTGGTTAGTTATTAGCTAATTTATTAAAACTCAAGTTTTGAAGTTAATTATTAACACCAATGAGAATTAATCTTCTTTTTGTTATCTGAGATTTAATTCGATTGTTAATTTATTTTCAGTAATTTTATGTTATTGTTGATATTCAAATTTCTCATTATTTGTCGTACTATAATGTTCGGTTATTACTATTTAGCCCTGTTCATGTATAAAATAATTTTAAGTTTAATCCATTATTCCTTAAGTACAATCCTCAGCATACTTCTCAAATTGTTTCGTTGTAAACTTACTATATTACAATTTGACTCGTATACTTGAGGACACCATTGTTCTATTTTCTATTTTTCTTGTTGCAGTATTTTTAGCCTAGACGTTCGCATGTTTGGTGGCGGTCAATGATTAAGTTCATATATATTCTTTAAATAGTGTAATAAAGGACTAGTTTGAATGAAATGTAAAAGTGTAACGAAAACATGAAAATTGTGAAATGTTATATTCGTGAATAAGTATGGTGAATTGAGTTTTTGTTGAGTGCTTATGTATATTAATATTGAACCTAAGGAAAAGTGAAGGAAAAAGCATGAGAAGTATAATAACAATTTATGTGAGAAATAATGAAAAATTAATTGTGAAAAGAATTAGAAAATTATGACCGAGATATAATAAAGCATAATCAAGTCTAAAAGCATAATTGGGATATAAGATTTAATACATGTATATAACTATCATGTAAAAAGTGAGTAAATTTTAAGTGAAGTGTACTTCTGTTAATTATGAATCAAATAAATATTTCATGAATCATTCATGTAATGACAATATCGTAAAATAAATGAGAATTTTAAAAGTTGAAAGTGTAATAAAAATAGAATTATGAAGAAACTTCATAATTACGATTAAAAAGAGAAGGTGGAAAATAAGCACTTGCATGCTTTTGTGATCAACATTCTTGTACTTCTATTACTTAGCACTTATGTGCTCATGTTTCTAGCATTTTGATGCTCTTGTTATTTGCACTCCGGTTTTCGTGATATTCGTGCTATATTTGTTGGAAAAAATTCAATTCGAAAACGGTTTTCTTACATAGCGAAAAATAAAAATTTTGAAGACCAACCTAGTTTGTGATATTTATAGCAATAAACCCTAGACTGAATTTGCACTTGTGTTTTCGGATAGACGGATCCTTATTATTTCTGGCTTTCAACCAAACAATCTTTTCTGTTATTCTCGTACCATGAGCTACTTCAAGTGCGGGCTTGAACGATTCGAATCAAAATATAGAACTAGAAATAGTTTTCTATAATTTTGATGATTCATATAGGTGTTAATCATCGAATTGATGGATTTTTGAGAAAATTAAACAAAAATTCGAGTAACAAAGTAAATGTTTTTGATGTTCCACTTCTTCATAACTAGATTAGAATGTTCTCACTCCACAATCGTTCCAACATTTTCAACCCCTATTCACCCTAAAATTCAAAGCATACATTTCAACAAAACTAGTTAAGGTAAATACTCAACCTTGCTGCCTAACAACAAAAAAAACAATGCCTTTCTCATGGTAAGCTTAAACATCATTGAAAAGAGGATATTCATAAAGGGTACAATGGCATTACCATTTTCTTTCACTCTATGGAATTCTGGTGAACCTCCACTATTTTCCACTTTGGCTCATCTATTAACATCATTACCACCCATCTTAGAAACTACAATCATGGGTTTACCACCAAAATCAGAAGGTTTATTTTGAAATAAGGCATGAGTCAATAACACCCCAACATTTTTTTTTAAATTGAACTTGTTTCCGACAATATCGAATGAAAAAAAGAAGAAGGAAATACCCTACTAAACTCCTCACCTAACTCAAACATTATCATATGCAAATTGCCTTGGATCAAAGTATTCATTTACTGTCATAACATAATTTTCAAACATAAACCTTGAAGTATACTAATTGTCAAACTTGGAGTTTTGATTGATTGAATCATTGTGCTTTTAACTGTGATTAGGTTTTGGGTGAAAACACCTTTCTTTCATCATTGGTTTCATAATTGGCTTTTAAAACCTTAATCTCATTAGAGATTGTATTGAGAGTTTGATTAAACACTTATTAATATTGAAACTTGGGTTGGGTTTTGGAATCAACTCCTTAGTTCTTTCAACATTGATTGCCTTATTAATGTTAGCAATAAGTTCAGTTTCGTACCTATATATTCGATAACTTTCTATTGTTTTTTTATCTCAAAAACACTTTTAAAAAGAAATAAGAAACAAAGATTAAATGATATTGAAAGTAAAGCATTATCTTGCACAATTAATAGCACAATATAATAAGAAAAAGCAAAAGTGT
>CM025150.1:17376067-17391326 GCA_013467495.1 Gossypium gossypioides
TGGCTAAATTGAGTGCCCAAACGTCAAAATTTTTGAACGAAATTTTCACAAAATTATTCCGTGAAATTGAAGACCATAAAAATATAATAAAAATAAAATTTTTCTCGTCGAATTTGTGGTCCCGAAACCACTGTTTTGACTAGGCCCAAAATCGGGCTATTACAGTTTGACACTTATAACTCAAAAAATATTGAATTGTAAATTCATGAGAATATTGGTTACATGAAAATAGAACAAACTACAAATGAAAATGTTGACTGAATATATGTCTTATATGAGAAATGAAATGGTGTATAGGAAATGATAATGTCATTTATACGGAAATGGTGCCCAAGTGAACTTGGTAAAAGGTTAGGATACGTATCTTGTAATTGATCAAGGATTTACATGATGTTATGAGATCTAACATTTGTTGCAGATTCTCAGATTATACGTATCGTTGGATTATCCAGGACGGGTAACCTCGATATGATGTCAGCTTGTGTGAGTAGTTCCAATAAAATGTCAACTTGTGTGAGCAACCCTGAAATACTGTTAGCTTGTGTGAGCCTTACATTCCTGTGTATCCAAGTCCATTTTACTATAGCTCTATCGGGCGATGTACAATTGATTAGAAATGGAGTTTAATCATGGATTGAAAATGAAATGGTAATAATGATACTTGACATATAGATTCTTATGGGATTATATTTCAAATGATGACGATATTAAAATTCGAGAACGTAACTAACGTATTCGATTTGTTGTGATATTGCATGTATATATATGTATCCAAGTACCAAGGAAAGTTAATTTGGTAGTTAATAGAATTTTTTTTTATGCTTAAATGATCAAGATAAGTTTTAATTTCTATATGAGCTTACTAAGCATTATATATGCTTACCCGTTTGTTTCCATTTTCCTTGTAGATCATTACCTTGCAGAACACGTCAAGTCGGATCGTCTCGAAGCTACACTATCCTATCACCGAATTGGTAGCTATTTGCTCATTTTGAGTCTAGGGTTGTGACCTGCCGCCAATTGTGGTAGTAGTTTTAGTACATTTTGGCATTTAAGGGGCTTAGTTTTAGTCATTTTATATTTTATTATTTCATTTTCACATTTCGTAGTTTAGATTTAATTATTTGCAAAATAAGCGGTTTTACGCAATAATTTATGTTAGTTTACCTATTATGCCAATACGGGCATTAGGTAGTTTTAATATGCTTAATGGAGGGTGCATGATGAGTAGTTAGAAGCCCAATAGCCTTATAGACGACTTCCGAGTGTAGCATAAGTTTCCCAAGTTGCAGCATGTGAAAACGGACTTCGAAGCTCGAATTCAAGGTGTCGTGTCACAGCACACCCTTGGCTATGCCGCGACACAAGGCTGGTGGTGGGGAGCAAGAATCGACAAGGCTAAAATTGTCCACACAATCAATATTTTCTGAGTTTATGTCCTATAATAGACGTAATTAAAGTTTCTAAACATCTCTATAAATAGGAAGGTTATTGCTAACTCGTAAGCAAGTATTTTGGAGTCGTAATTAGTAGATTTATGTTTTAATTAGTTTTATTTTCCGTTTCTTAATACTTTGCTATTTTCGACTAGGTTCAACTTGAACCTAAGTCCCTTTTATTAAAGTATTCAATAGTTTTTGTGGCATCCCAAATTTTAGCTTAAAAGAATGTGAAATTATTTCAAAGATGACTAAATAGCCCAGTGGTTAAAAGGAAAATAAGGAAACAAGGTAATTGGATCAAGGTCTCAAGTTTGAAACCCTTCCCTTGCAAAATAGTGCACAAATTTGTCCTTCTTCCTATTTTTGTGCTACCCCTACCTTGTACACCTAGGTATAAATATCACTTTTATTTACATTTTTCAGCCTTTAGTCATTATTTATCAACCCTAGCTGCCCCACCCCCTTCTTCTCTCACTTTCTCTTCAATTTTTCTCTTCTTTTCCCCTTGTGTGTCGTCGCCCAAACCACCAAACTCCACCACCCATTTTTCCTTCTTTGACGACAGGTTTTTGCACCATTCTCTTGTTGGGACCGTCGATACACCCCATGGCGCAGCGAAAAAATTATTCTGACAATCCACAACTAGTGAAGCCATTAGTCGTTCGCGCGTGCATTCGCATCAAACCAGTGTAAGTAGCCTAATCGTTTTTGGATCTGAAATTTTTTATCGTAAGGCCAATTTGATTAAACCCTTATGGGAGTTTTCTAAATTTTTTTTGATAGCGTCCTAACTCGATAATGTATTTATTCTAATTTAGTTTTGATTTATGGTCTGAAGGAGAAATCGCGAGTTTCGCAAGTGGTGCTGCAATAGTGCGAAGATAAGGTGTGGGTCCTAACTTGTTAAATTGAATGCTTTAATAATATCTGTAATGTCATAAATGTTGATTAAGCTTGTTGTTCGGGCTTAGTTAAATTTTTAAGTAAATGATTTTAAAGGGGTTGAATCATGTACGTTATGAGTCCTAACTAAATGGAATGTTCGCAAAGTTGCTTGATTGACTAAATGGTTGTTTGATTGGTACTGATATGATTGGTTTGTTAATATATTGTATGTTGTTTGTGTGTATAGAATGAATCAAATGAAAATAAAGTTTGAATTCATGAAACGCATGATTGGGTGAAATGTTATGAAATGTACAGAATGAAAGTTTGCTATACATGCACTGAGAACAATGTTTATGAAATGATATGGAAATTAAGGCATATTTGAATGACACCGTATTAATGGTTAAATAGATCGTTTAATAAGTTCTCTTACTAAATAAGAGTGAATGATAATATGAGGGCATGTTGATCATGCTATTGAAATGATAATGTAATGGAAATTCGTTCTGATTGGTATTTGTATGACATATGACATGTGTATGGGGTGGGATATTATGGTTGAAGGAGGAGTTCCGTAGACTAATGGTGGCATATTAAGCCTGTATATATGTTGTTACTACACTGTATCAGGAGTAATGAGGAGAATGATGATCATATCACATTTTCAGTTACTTGGAAGTATAATTGTATTATGTATTATGGTGGTTTAACCACATTGAACTTTGCTTGCAATGTTTCAAGTTTGGCAGACGGGTTTTGGGAACTCGTGGTGTGTTGCAGATGGTTTTGGTAGGATTTCATAATGCATTATGATATGTCCATGACACTTATGAATGATATTGTTTATGTTATGTTTGTGTAGCAATTATAATATTGGTGAATGATATTTGCATGTATGACTGAATGTACTTATTGAGTTGACTCACACTGAGCCAGTTAGCTCACCCCATAGTTTCAACCATCTCAGGTAATGCTTGAGACTAGGAACGGATATGGCATGTGGACATACGACAGACTTTGGACTTTATTCTTATTTTCCTTGAGTTTTAATTAAATTTATTTGGTTTTTGGATTGTAAAGCTATTTGAACTGTGGTTGGGTTTTTTTCTTCTGCTTTGGGATTTTCATGCATGCGTACTTGTCATGAAGATTTGGTTTTTATAGAAATATTTGAAACTGGACAAAGCATGATACTCGGCTTAAACGATTAATCTATTAAATATCGAGTTTTTTGCTGCAATAAATTTTAACAATGTTTTAATAAGAACGATGGGTTAAATGTTTTCTAAAACCACACTATTGCTAATAACATGACCCAAGAATGATTGATTTAATTAATGAACGTTTTTCCAAAATTAACAAAGGTAAATCGCATCTTTTCCTAAAAGAGAGGGAACTTAAGGTTTTCAATGAACGATGGGGTAGCATTGTCGCATAGGTGACAAATGTGATCTCCACGAGACGGCCATAACATCTAGGTTGGGTTTGGGAGGTTACAATTTTCTTTTATTGTTCTCTTGCAAACATCAAGATCAATTCGCTGTCAAGATATTTCACAACTCCGAGCGCATTTGATTCATCCAACGAATCAATTTCTTAAGCTTTCTCTTATTTTAATTTATCTATGTCTTCTTACATGTTTAAATTAAATCTAAGAGTTATGGCATCTAGGTTCATGAGAGGCTCAGTCTCTAGGGTGATTAAGGAGTGGATGTAGGGGTAGTTGACGGAGGAATGCTAGTTTCCCATAGGAATTAGCTACTTTTAAATTATGTGTTCTTAAACATTAGGAGTGACGACCCTAGAAAGTAATCTAAGTTAAACGAGATCGGGAGATAAGTTTGCTGAGAAAGTCATAATTTATCCCGGTGTAGAAAGTGTGGTCGAAAGATAAGCAAGTATCTATCGATTAGTTAATTAGTAGAGGTCGGGAGGTAATACTAGTTAATTAATTGTTAATTCCATCTAAACTCGAATTCTGAAGTTAATTACAACCACTAAAACAAGTTAATCTTCTACTAGTTATTTTGATTTAGTTGTTTGTCAATTTCTTATTTATTCAATTCAGTTTAATATATTTTATGATTTTCATCTATTTTATTAGTTTTTGTAATATGGTTTTTAGCTATTACTATTCAGACTTGTTATTGTAGAAGTATCTTTTAGATTTAATTCAACCTCCTTTAGGTACGATCCTCGGAATACTTCCCTATGTTCTGTTATACACATCTATATTACAATTTGACCCGTATACTTGTGAACACTGCTGATTTAATTTAATATATTTTGGTGTGGTATTTTCTAGTCAAACATTCACACGTTTGGCGACGGTCAAGTTGTAGAGGACAAGGGAAATATGGTATAAGATCCAAATTAACACTTGAAGCGGTTCCTTCAACTTTGTAACACCTCTAAGTATAATGGAGTAACTAATACGCTATTTGTCTTCGGTTATTTTCATTCTCATTATGCGACAATGCAGCCGATTGGTTAGATTCACTAGAACCAGGCTCTATAGCCACATGGGATGAACTAGCAGAAAAATTTCTTCATAATTTTTTCCCATCAATAGAACTATTCAACTCAGACACAATATCGTCAACTTTAAGCAATTTGAAGGAGAAACAGTATACGAGGCATGAGAGCATTTGAAATTGATGATACGAAAGTGCCCTCACTATGGATTGCAAAAGTAGCTCCAAATCCAAATTTTCTACAATAATGTAGATAGTAACATCAAGTCCAGCATAAACGAAGTAGTCTGTGGGTGTCTTTGTAACGCCCTCCACCTTACCCAATCATCCAGATTCCAGTATTGGGTGTTACTTCCTAAGACAGATGTAATCCAAACTTTCTCTCGACTCGCCTATGTAACTATTCTAATGATGGCTTAATAAAATTTCATTAACTCTTGTTCTGAATTACCTCAAGCATTTCATTACGAATATCTTTACGTGCAATGTATGTTTCACATTTACATTCATAATCAATAAACTACAGTAATTATCCAATATGTCTTGCATTTACTAAAGACGTAAACGTTTGTGCCTTTGACATCTTAAACGCGGACTTGACTTCGCCATATAAATTTCTGTACGACTTGTACTTTTGTAGCCTTTCTTGTCGTAGATTATGACTTCTTATCCCATTCCTTGAGTGGGCTTCTCTATCGTAAAATTCTCCTCTATATGCACATCAGTAAAAATCATCGCTCTACTGGCATAGTCTTGGCATCGTCCCTCTGCACGAGACTCTTTGCAACTTGAAATAGCGTGCTGTTCATACATAATTGACTAAGACTTCCTTAAGAGCGTGCTTCATGCATCATTCATTACTTCTGCATCCTCTTATCCGTCTCGAGTCCTTACTCTTCTAGTGTTTACCACATATATCATTCTTGCCCCTTTCACGTTACTCACTTTTTTCTCTTTTCCTTTATATAGAGTTCGCCTCATCCTTAATGTTCGGAACCTTTTTGACAAAGTTCATTAGATATCATATTTTCCCTAGATCATTGCTTCATTTTTCTAACACTTTCCATGTTTCTGATACCATATCTTTATTTTTCCTTCAGAGAGTTATTTACCCAAACTTTGACATGTTGGTATTTTGTTAATAGAGTTCGCCATAAATATTTCTTTTGCCAAATGACCACGAAGGTATCCTCATAACTTTAGGTAGTCGCAAATGTTCCTACTCACATTAGAGAGCCGTAAGGGCGTCCAAACACATACACAAGATAGCCATAGAGGCGCCCATATAAATAAAAGACCAGAAAGGTGTCCACATAACATAAGATAGCCACAAAGGTGACATCATTTAATAGACTTCGCCACGAAAGCGTATTTAACAGAATCAACCATAAAGTCATCCACTTTCATATACTTCACCATAAAGGCACATTCACAGAGTCTACTACTAAGGCTCCATATCACTGTAAAGGCTCATGTATAACAGAGAACAGCCACAGAGGCTTCCACTTATCAAAGAACAACCAAAAAGGCTTCCACATTTCAGTAAATGGCATTTTCAACTATAGGGATTTGCCTAAACTCAATGTCTTGAGGTTTGCCCCTCATTGCCTAGTACTTGCCCAAACGTCTTTTATCTTATTTCTCCACTTGACACCATAGTCCCAGACTAGGTATTACACTATGTAGTCTTCGTATCCCCATATGATGTCATGGTCCTAAATTAGGTCTTACACTATATGGTCTTCACTTGCCATGGCCATGGACTTCTATATCAGAATTTGTGTTCATGCGTGTACATACTTTCTTCATAATAGAGGCACATAATCTTTAAGCATCACACTTGCATATCTTACATTTGCATTTCATAGATCAGCCTTTCAAAACAAACAAGACTATCATGCAAACATACAAGTAAGAGGCAGTTTAGAAACTCGCCTATTAGCCTCAAACGAAGCCTAAACTTCATATCTAACACTTACTTGTAGCATCGTCAGCTTCACTCCAGATCTTTTGCTTAGCTAGACATTGCAGCCTCCTTTTCCCTTGATAGACAAAAACATTTCATTAGTCCTCATTCGGGTAACCCTTGTTATCACTTTTAACATAGATGTAGTTTCATTTCTTCATGTATACTTACATATTTGTGTTTTCAACAAGTAAAATTGGGGGACTTACCTTAATAGGAGGCAGACTTCTCAACAAAACTTGAGCTATCAGTCTCAGCTTCCAAAGAGAGATGTTGCTCTTTGCCTTAAGCCTCAGATTTAAAGAAGAAGGCAACCCTTCTTTAACTTAACTTGAGTACTCTTTAACTTAACCTAAGTCTTCTTTGGAACTAGGAAAATGTCACATCAGAATTGAGCTATTTTTTACCATTGTCTGCCACTTTCCAAAACTTACTTGGCTATCTCATTAGCCTTCAACTTTCATAGTTCTCATTTAGTTAGTTGCAAACTAGCCTATCTCCTACATTGACTGGCACGGAACCACTTTAGTTACATTTATTCTATATTATGGGCGTATACCCATTCCTTTAGTTCATCTCTCATGACTGCTAGTCAGATTTCACTCATCATCGTAATCTGACTAAGAATTCATGTCTACTCATTTATATCAGAGTTCGCCCAAACTTATATGCCTAAAAAAGTGCATCTAGATGATTACCATCTCGCCAGTCATACTTCATCTCATCCTTACTATGATTTCCTTAACCTTGCCAATTATAGAGGGCCTTACGGATAGAACTCTCTTGGTTTGTCTATTCTAAACGCCAATACGAACTCTTGTGCAAACACTACTTCGCCAATCATGCTTACTTACAGCCATGCACCTTATCACATATATTTACTTACATGTTACTCTTTCTTAATCCATTACACTTACATTTCTTAAAAGTTAGATTTTACTCATTCGAAACATCTTATACACTATTCATACTAGTGTTCTTTCCCTTTAGTTTAGAGTCTGCCAGACCGGGCACACTTAGAAAGTAACTTGCACTTAATCAAATCCCATGTTAGGCACCAAAACGAATTCCTTAAGCCTTATACACATACTCAGAACTTACTCTTTGTGCCTTGCTTTTATGAACACCATTCTGTCACTAGAACTTCATTAGGTGAGGTGTTACACTGTTATGCACCATACATACAAGCAAGCATGTCAAATTATAAGTGACATGGCTAAGAACTCATACATGTGGCCGAATGAGAGATTCACTTACAAACCAAAACCTCCAATGGTGAAAGCGATCAATGAAGAAGATAAATATCAACAATTTTTTTATAAGCTGAATTGGTTGGGAACAACTGTCAAGCTAATGAGAGTAGAGCCATATGTAGAGAAACAACTGGAGGATGTGAGCTATAATGGTAATAGGGGTGGAAATCCCTATTCAAACACATATAATCTTGGTTGGAAGGATCATTCGAATCTCAAGCGGGGAGGTAATCAAGGAGGAGGAAACCAAGTGCAGAATAGACCGAATCTTTCATACCAACCTCAATATTTACAAAGAACTCAAGAGAGACCCATAAGAAACGACCATACTATATGTGGTCAATGATTAGATCGAATCAAATGGGAGATACAAGTTATACGATCAGAATGTACTCAAACCCAAGCAAATATGAATGGCATGAATGAGCAGATGCGTCAGATAATAGGTTTGTTACGAAAATAAGTTAGTCAAGGCATCCCCAATAACACAGAGAACAACCCTTAGATGGGAAAGAACACATAAATGCAATCGCCTTATGATCAGGTAATACACTTGATAACCCAAATGCACCCGCACATGAAAAGGCATTTGTATTTGAATCTGTCAATAAACCCGTGGAAGAAATCGAGCATGAAGAATTGATCAAAGAAGTAGCAGAACTGATGGCTGAATGGGTAATCTCAAAGTCGAATACGATCAAGATACCATTCCCTTCTAGGTTAGAGGACAAACAAAAGAGGGATGAAACTGACTTTGTAAGTTTTTTCAGCTTATTTAAATCCCTCAATGTTAATTTCCCATTCTTAGAAGTAATCAATAAAATTCCCAAATATGCAAAATACCTAAAGGAAATTATGGCAAGACACAAAAAAATGAAAACGGTGTACAAATTGAATTTATGCCTCATGTAGTGCTATTATCACGAGAAAGATACCCCTAAAATTAAAAGATCCCAAAAGTTTTACAATCCCAATAGAGATAAGGGATAGACATTTCAATAAAGTCTTTTGTGATTTAGGTGTCAACATTAACTTGATGACCCTATTGATTTACCAGAAACTCAGATTAAGGGAATTAAAGAATACTTCGATAACACTACAATTTGTTGATAGGTCCCTAGTACGCCCAAAAGATGTGCTAGAGGATGTATTAGTTAGAGTAAGGAGCTTCATAATCCTATTAGATTTCGTAGTCCTCAACTTTGAGGAAGATTAAGAAATTCTCCTTCTATTGGGTAGGCCATTTTTGGCCACATCTAGATCAACCATCAATCTTAAAAAAAATGAATTAATAATGAAAATCTATGATGAATTAAAAGTATTCAAATGTAGTAATGATTTCCAAAGTGAGGAATTACTAAGGGAGGAATGTTTCATCTTATTCGATATAACCCCTAATAGTCTTGATCAAAGGTATTTGTATGAATACAAGTAAGCTAAATTTGATGGAACAAGACAAATGGAAAGATCTTAGTTGGAAAGAACTCTATTGGACATATGGTGATGATAAAAAAAAAAGACAGAAAAAGTTAATGGTAGAACTCGTAGAGTCACTGGATGATTCCGGTAGAAACACATAATTAAAACATCAAAATTTAAAATAAACTTGTACATATTGTAATTTTTTTAGGCTTTAAGACTTTTGTTTTTAATCGTTTATGTTTGATTTAGTTGGTAGAAGGTTTTCGGAAGCAAGCAATGAAGCACGAAGCTTTTGAAGGTGTCTATGGACAACCGGAGGACTTCAACACGACCAAAAAAGAAAGATTTGGCACGTTCCAGGTCGTGTCTCAACATAGGTAACCATGTGTTGCAACACACAACTTTGAAACTAAAGAATTCTCGAATACAAGGTTGTGTCACGACACAGGTATCCCTGTGTTGCGACGTAGCATTTTAAACCAAAAGAAATAGAGACACAGGAGCATCGTGTCATGACACACAACAAATTCGATAACTTTCCTTTATTAGATCAAAAAAGAATCGTCCTAGATTATACGTAGATTGCATAGTAAAGTTGCCTTAAATCCCCTTATAAAACCCTCTTGAATAACAGCTAAGTTACTCAAGCCACCTTCAAGCAACCAAACATCCCTAATTATCTTTCTTTCATAAAATTTTGTGTTTTCATCAACCACCGGTGATGACAAGTGTGCTTCAGTCTCTTCACACGACAATATGCAAGACCACATTCAAGATAGTGAGTCATGTTCTGATAATTTTGTTCACATCTGAGAAAAAAAAGGGAATTTGGAAGTCATATCAGGGAAATCCAAAAGAAAACACCCCATTAGGAAAGAAGATTCAAATCCTACTCACATTGAATAGTGAAATAAGGGAGACAATCCAATACCACAGATGGGAAAAGTTCTGTACAATTCTAACTGAAGCAGCATGCATTGCTATCATTCAAGAATTTTATGCTTCGCTAAAGGAAACAGAAGCAAACCGATCAGAAGATAAGTCGTGACCACAGGACCTATCTATGAAGATTATGCAAGGACAACAGACTCAGGATGCCACAATTTCCCACCGTTAAATACTATACCAAGCCCAGAACTAGTAAAACCAATGAAAAAGAATATACAGAAGAAGATGACAAAGAGTCAGAGCTTGATTCTGACTAAAACATTTTTAATTTAATTTGGACTACTTACTTATTTTTTTAAGACTTGGATATTTTTATTTTCTTGAATATTTTTTTATTTAAGGCTTAGATATTTTTTTTGGTAGATTGTATTTTTGTTTTCTATCTCTATGTAGGAACTCCACATTTTTTTGAAGGCACTACAATTTCGAGCTTAATCAGCAAGGAGGAGACCACCCAACAAAAATTGAGAACTTCTAATGAAAATAAGGTAATCTTATTCCTTTAATTTTTTTTATGCACATTAAGGACAATGTGTTGAATGAAGTGTGGGGTGACATGGAAAAAATTTTAAGTTTTTCGACTTTTATTTGCTTAGTTTTTATATATTCTTACTAGTTAATTTTTTTTCTCTTGTGTGTTCTGTTGTGCTTGAGCTTGTAGAAATACAAGTGATTGGTTAGGAGCATGTACATAGGTTGTTTGTTTAAACTATAAATTTAGCCTGAAAATAAATAATTTAGGTGATTTATATTTTGGCTAATTAATTCAATCTATTAGACTGTGACTGGGAAAAAGGGAATAAAAATATCATATGATAAAGGCAAATATGAATAGGTATTCATGTTTGTTGAATTATAGGATGTTTGAATTCAAAATACTCAGTAAATAAATCTATGGTTATTGAAACGATGCAGTATAATAAGTATACTCCTTAAAAGCATGTGTTTAAATTCAAATGAATTGTGGGAACAAAAGCATTATGAAGGTTAAAAGCATTGCAAGTGTGATAAAAGTATAGAATGGATAAAAGTCGAGTGTTAAGTGTTCACAGTGAAATAAAAATATGAGAAACTAAGAAAAATCTCACTCATAGTGGCACAAAAAATCGTAAGTGTTTGTACTTATAAATATTGTATTATAGTTCAAAGCATGGGTGAAAGAAACTGAGTAGAGAAATTTGAACTGACTGTACTTTTCACAGATAAATATTATCTTCGTATATACATTTTTATGATTGATATATTTAATTTTCCTTAACTTATTTGCTTTGTAATTTTTTGAATTAATATGTTTGAATATAAATAACTGTAAATTATTTAGACATCTAGCTAAAGTTATGTATTTAAGCACAGTTTCCTAGTGCCAATGCTTCAATCTGAACACGTGTACCAAGCTTGCTCAAGAACATTTTCTTTTCTTGTATGCTTATTTTTCATTTTATTTGTTTTGTTTGCTTGAAGACAAGCATAAACTTAAGTGTGGGGGTATTTGACCTGCCACCAATTGTGGTGGTAGTTTTAGTACATTTTGGCATTTTAAGGGCTTGTTTTCTAGTCGTTTTATATTTAATTATTACATTTTTAGCTTTCGTAGTTTAGATTTAATTATTTGCAAAATAAGAGTCTTTACGCAATAATTTATGTTAGTTGACCTATTAGACGAATACAGGCCTTAGGTAGTTTTAATTTGCTTAATTGAGTGTGCAGGATGTGTAGTTATAAGCCCAATACCTTTATGGATGACTCACGAGTGTAGCATAAGTTTCCTGAGTTACAACATGTGAAAACAAACTTCAAAGCTCAGATTTAAGGTGTCGTGTTGTGAAACACCCTTGGGTATGTCGCAACATAAAGCTGGTCGTGGGGAGCAAGAATCGATGAGGCTATGGCCTATAATAGACCTAATTAGGGTTCCAAACATCTCTATAAATAGGAAGGTTATTGATAATTCATAGGCAAGACTTTAGGAGTCGTAGTTAGTAGATTTAGGTTTTAATTTGTTTTATTTTACGTTTCTAAATACTTTGTTATTTTCTATTAGGTTCGATTTGAACCTAAGTCCCTTTAATAAAGTATTCAGTAGTTTTCTTTTTCTTTTGTTCTTTTGCAAACATCAAGGTCAGTTCATTGTCAAGAGATTTTACAACTCTGAGCGCATTTGATTCATCAAACGGATCAATTTCTTAACCTTTCTCTTATTTTAATTTATTTATGTTTTCTTTCATGTTTAAATTAAATCTATTTCATGTTTAAATTAAATCTAAGAGTTATGACATTTAGATCCATAAGAGGCTAAGTCTCTAGGGAGATTAATGAATGGATATGGGGGTAGTTAACGGAGGAATGCGAGCTTCCCATAGGAATTAATTAGGTTTTAACTTATGTGTGCTTAAACCCTAAGAGTGACAACCTTAGGAAGTAATCTAGGTTAAACGATGTCAAGAGATAAGTTTGTCGAGAAATCATAATTTATCCCAGTGGAGAAAATAAGGTCAAAAGATAAGCAAGCCATTTATTGATTAGTTAATTTGTAACACCCGGACGTTATTATTTATGCTAAGCTATGAAAATAATAAAGCTTCAAGTGAGTTCCTCAAACTCCATGGACATTATTATTTATGCTGTCTGAGTATGCCACGATTGCATAAACATGAAGCATGATGATCTGTGCATGTATTGCATAACTGTAGGAAAAACCTTCAAGGGTTAGACGAAGTTAGGAAGGGAAATTGGGAGAGAACCTATTAGATACCATGGAAAGGTTAGGTAATCAAGCATCAAGGTTAGGTGGTGTAAAAGAGGTAATGATAGGAGGATTCAGGTAATATGAATCATGGAAAGGTGTCTATCACGACGGCATATCGACTGCTCTTTTGGGGTGACACCATGACAACGGTATACGGAGTAAGACCATAGATGATAGACGCTATGGCAGTCTAGTATGAGGTACACAACGTAGCCATGTAAAATGAGTAAGACCATGGATGAAAGACTCCATGGCATCTACAAAGATAAGTCCACTAGGACAATAAACATAGAATAGAGAAAGTCCACTAGGACAGTAAACAGAAAATAGATAAAGCCTGTCAGGACAGTAAGCACAGGGTAAGTCTGAGGCGACATAGAAAAAAATGAGGTAAAAAATGTGTAACACCACAACTCGATTGTGGAAACTAACAGAGAGAGTCCACCAAAATGGTATACGCGAAGTAGTCTACCAGGACATTCCAATAATGCAAAATGCTAAAACGGTAAGGGCGAGGTACAATGTAAAGGGCTACAAGAGTCATGGCTAGGAGTCTGCCAAAAAGGTAAACGGAATAAGAAGGGTATATGACCATAGCTCGGCTATAACAACTCATAGAGTCTGCCAATTCATTAAGCAAAAGGGTAATTGTCTATGCGACAGGTATGAGAAACCACGTAGGTCAAAGAAGAGTTAAAAGAAAGTATAAAGAGTGGCAAAAGGATCTGGAGGAGTCCGCCAAAATGATAGAAGTGATAAGGAACAAGGTATAAGTGAGGACCTAACAAGAATTAGAGGAAGATAGGTCGCGTGAGAGTTAGCCTATTCATGGAAATGTTTAAAAAGGAAGTTATGCAAGCTAAGAATAGGAATGTATTACAATGGATTTCATAACGATACTACCGGTAATTTTTGGCAGATTGATGTAATCAATTCACTTTATTATGGTTCGAATAGATTATTTACTTGAGAAGCTAGTTACGTTATATGAATCTAAGATTCTTAGATTGCACTGTGTGCTGTTATTCATTGTTTCTGACTATGATCTGAGTCCTGAGTATTAGATTAAATTTCAGTATTGTTTTCCATTCGTAGACATACATCTAATTAGAACGAGTTGTTCAGATTTTGGAAGATATGATTCGATGTTATATTATTGAATTTGTAGGCAGTTGTAAGAAATATTTACCATTGACTAAATTTGCTTATAATAATAACTATCAATCTAGTATTAATATGGATCCGTTTGAAGCTTTGTATGGGCATAAATGAAAAACTCTATTATAATGGTGAGAATTCAATGAAAAAAAGCCAGTTGGGACTGACTAATCCATGAAACTGAGTATAAACTTCCTATTATCAGTAATTGTTTGGAAGTTGTATCTGCTTGTCAGAAACTATATACGGATCTGAGAAGAAAGGATATTGGGTTTCAGAGTAGTGACAGAATATTTCTAAAAGTCTTTCTATGGAAGAAAATTCTCCATTTTAGCCAATAAAAAAAAAGAACTCAGTTTAAGGTTCATTGATCTGTACGAGGTTCTCAAAAGCATGGGGCCAATAGTGTATAATTTGAATTTTCTGTTATAACTTGAAAAGATGCATAATTGTTCCCATGTTTTGATGCTATGACGGTATAGATCAGATTTCTCTTACGTGATAACTTCCGAAAAGATAAAAATACAACCCGACTTGTACATTCAAAAGAACCTGTAAAAGTATTAGCTATCGTCAGTGAAAAATCTTGTGAAATCGATATGGTCCAGAAGAAGCTACTTGAGAAATGGAAAAGTTAATGAAATTATTTTATCCGAACCTATTTTTAGGTAAAAATTTCGAGAACAAAATTTCCTAAGGGGGAGTTGTAACAACCCGTTTTATATTGGTGTCCGGAACAGTGGTTTCGGGACCACAATTCCAATGTAAGAGTCCATAGATATATTTAATTAATAATTACAAGTTAAATATAGGATAATAGTGAATCATGATTTTATAGATTTTATTAAATGGTTTGTTAGTCAAGGTAAAAGTGGTTTGTACTAAAAGACAGTGGTTTTGAAAACTAACATATTGGAAACTTGCTTCTATAAATCGAGCCCGTAAATATTTTTATTAAATAT
>CM025150.1:17392485-17410919 GCA_013467495.1 Gossypium gossypioides
TTTGTGGTTTAATTATTAATATTGAATTAAGGATATTAACTGTTTACGGTTGAATGTAAGGTGAGAAAGAATTACTTGAAACGTGATGAATGTATATATAAATATTTATAATTTATATTGTTTTCAATTAGATTAAATTGATTTGTGGTTGAATATTTAATATCAGTCTATAATTATAAATATTTTACAATTAAGTATAAGGTGAGAGAATATTTAATTGGAATTGATGAATGATTGTGAAATGTGAGATATACGATCTCCGAATGACCGTAACAAATTTATAGAATGTGTATGAATATTATGGAAGAGCCTCTAATTTATAAATTTTAAAAATTTTATTTAAATGCCAGTTTGAATGTAGTAAATAATTAGGATACGATTTGATGCTAATAGGGTTAGAACGTGCGCTTGTACGGATTTGCACTTCGGTGCCTCTATATGCACTTCGGTGCCTATATTTGTACTTTGGTGCCTCTGTTAGCATTTTGATGCTCTCTAGTGTGTTTTGGGGTACCCGAGTATCCGAATTACTTTGCTATAGTTCATCAGGCCATCTGTTGAAAAAAATATATGTATTGAATTCATGAATTATTTGGAGATGATATGAGTCGACCCCATTTTTCGACTCCAATATGTTTATATGAATATTGAAATGTTAAATGAAGAAATTGAATAAATAATGATTATGTGTTTAAAGTTTGTTTAAAACGATATGAAATATCTGGAAAGTTTATAGTTATAGATATGAAACACTTGCTTTATGAATGTGATATTGGTGATACAGTCATGTGTTTAAAATAAATGGAATATGGTTATGAATTGACGTAATCAAATGGTTGATATGTTTTATATGTGTTGAATATTTCCTATTGAATGATACGGAAATATGTCATATTAAATGATTGAGAGATTATACAATTGATATGTGAAATGCTCACCTAATTGTTTTAAATGTATTGATAGGAACTCGTATTAAATTTAGTTATATTCATTCACTTAAGCTTTTACTTGTTTAATTCTTGTTTTTTGTAGTTGACATTTTGCAAAACTGGTCGAATGGATCAACTTCAGAGCTCAAACTATCCAGCCTTTGTTCGGTATTTTTTGACTTGACTATTTTGGTTTGTGGCATGTATATAGGGCTTTGAAGTTAATGAGTTTAGATTTTTAGTTGGATTTGTAAATTTGGTTCATACTGATATATCATAGTAATATCATGTTTTGTGTTTAATTTGTGATGCTAGTGGAAAAGTCTAATTGAATTGTCTTGATGGCTTTAATGGGTAGAGAAATGTTTTGTGTCATTAATATGGAAAGCATGAATTGATGTTTGTTACATTGATATGGTAGAAGCTTTGATGCATCATTTGTGCATAAATGTGAAGTGGACATTATGGTCTAAGTACTTTATAGTTTTGGATAAATTTATTGGTCCCTGATATGTTGTAGAAATGAATGAGCTTTGCTGATGTTTGAATAAGATTTACTATATGGTTATGTTATTGGTTATATTACTTGTTGATATATATAAATTGTGGTGCCAATTAGGGCATATTGGTTAGGCACTTAGGTTGTGTGATTTTGGTATGTTTAAAGTGTGTTCATATGTGTTTTGAAAAGGTGAAAGTGGTTGGAGATGGTTTGGCTTGGTACCTAAGAAATGGTTGATGAATTCCCTTGAATATGAAGTCATTTGGGTGCACACAGCCTAAGGCACGGGCTTTCACACGACCACCCCACACGGTCATGTGTCTTATTGATTTTTAGGTGCATGATTTTCCACACGAGTTCAGTTTGTTACACGGCTTGGTGACACGGTCGTATGACCCTATTTTGAATTGTACACAGTCTGACAACACGGCCGTGTCACCCTATTTTCAATTTGTAAATGGTCTGAGGCCACATGGCCTGGTCTCTTTCACACGGCCACGTGACCCCCTATTTTCAATTTTTACCTTGTTTTCATATTTTGATTCGATTTAATCCTTGATTGTTTCTAAATCATTTTTAAGGCCTTATAGGCTCGAATTAAGCTTTGTTTATGATTGAATGACATTTTATTAAATGAAATTATTGTTGATTGTTCCAAAAATAAATTTTTGAAATGAAGTGTTTTACTTGTATTTTGTTAATTGTTGTAACTTTTCGTAACCCTAATCTGATGACAATGATGGATGAGGGGTGTTACATTTCATATTTACCGCTTAGTAGGATTACCATTTGTATTTAAGTATACTTCAATATAAACAGTACACATGAAAGAGTCAGAATAGAGACTCACCTTATTCTCACCTACTGCATTTCTAAGCTCCAAAATCTAACATCCTTCTCGACCCAGCAGCATCAATTGCTTAAAGAACATAAATTCACTATCACAACTCTTATACATACAATTTACTTAACATCTCAATCGCTGACAACCTCATACAAAACCTTGTACTTAAAGCTTTAATGTTCATTTACCCTGATGATCTTACTCTTTCAAAACTTAACATGCAGAGCTGTAACACTTACTCAGAGATGAAATAACCACTGATTAGTCCAAGAATCTTAGCTTCTTGTTACATAAAAAGAGCAATCAGCAAACAACATTTAATATTTAAGAAAAAGAAATAATTAAAGAGTCATTCTGAAGGAAGAAGAAAAACCCTCTCACAAACCCTACTCACATATATATATAACCCAATGCACTTAATGGAACTTAACAAGTGTCAAACGTTTCAAAAGCTGTCTTCTTAATGGTCTACATAATCTAGAAGAATATAAGTGAGAGTCTTTTCTATAGGTTACTTGATCAGTCAGTTTAGCTGGTTTACAATCAGATCTAGTTACCAAAACCTGCTCTTCACAAACTTAAATTAATTAGGCGTACTATACTTTTTGCAGTATCTTACATAAGCCCTACTTTCTTTTATCGAATTCTTTCTTTTACTAAAAAACTCATCAAAGACTAAACCTTGATACTCACCCATGGGTGTATACTCAATTCGCCAGAACATAAGTTTGCCAGAAGTTTATAATTGAGTGAACTAACTACCAGATTGCTCCAGCACAAACAACTTTACCTCTACTCGCCTTCAACTTGGATCATCAACATTTGGGGTGTGACATATTTTACATTTTCTACCCTCATACGATATGGTTTATTTATGTGTGAACTAGTGAAGGAACTCACTAAGTTCATTTGAACTTACAATAGTGTGGCTGATGTTCGCAGGACTTTGCAAGGATGATTGAGGACTTCAAGGAGGGACCAAGCCAAATGAAGTGGAGATTGGGGATCATTGTTGGATCAAATTCATGCAAATAGGAAGGGGTACCATTGGTGGCTTCGCCTCAGGATCTATAACAACGAAGCTAGATAGCATCCCTAGAATCCGAATTTTTAGGACGGGTAGTCTTTAACAATATTTTAAGAGTATTTTTGTAAACAAATAGTCTATAGAGAAACAGAAATCTAGTGAGACCAAGCTTTTAGATGAGCTAAATGATTTTCATGTAAGAATTATTATTTGTTTTATTTTAGTCAGTTTCATAAAAGTTTAGTTGAAAAAAATTAGGTATAGGTGAACTTGGTCCATTTGTAACACTCCATACCTGGATCCAGCAAATGAGTCGGGCGCGGGGTGTTACATAATTAGTAAACGCTGAGAGGTAATACTAGTGAATTCATAGTTAATTCCATCTAAACTTGAATTCTGAAGTTAATTACAACCACTGAAACGAGTTAATATTCTGTTGGTTATTCTGATTTAGTTGTTTGTCAGTTTTCTGTTTATTCAATTCAATTTATTTTATTTTATGATTTTCATCTCTTTTTTTATTTGTCATAATATAATTTTTAGTTATTATTGTTTAGACTTGTTATTGTAGAAGTAGCTTTTTGATTTAATTCATCCTCCTTTGGGTACGATCATCGAAATACTTCCTTGTGTTCCATTGTACACATCTATATTACAATTTGACTCGTATAGTTGCAGACACCACTAATTTCATTTAATATATTTGTAATAGCCTATTTTCAATGAAATCAGAATAGTGTTTTGGGACTACGAATTCAACATGAGAATATTTATTTTATTAATATTTTAATGTGTGCAACATGTTAGTAGCATCATATAAAAATTTCGTTAAGAAATTTTACTGTTTGCATGCTTAATTCGCTAGAAAAGACTAAATTGCAAAAGGTGCAAATTTTGAGTTCTATAAGCTAAAGGGATTTAATAGTCATGAAATTCAATGGTTGAGGGTTTTATGTGACAATTAGACCATATAAATTGCTAGTGGACATATATAGAAACTTTATTAAGTGAATTAAAGGTTAATATCAAAGGTTATTTAAGTAAATTAATAATTAAAGTATAGTAAAATGATAAAACAACAGCTATCATCTTTGTTTTTCTTCCTTAGCTTAATTTTAAGCTAAGAAAACACCATTGTTATGCATTCAAACATTCAGCCATCTCTCTCCTTTGCATGTAAATGAATTTTCATCCTGTTTTAATGATTTTTATGTTTCTAGAGTCGATGTAGCTTAATCTAGTTAGCCCAAGGACTAATTTACCAAACTGTTGAAAGTCTAAGGTTTTACCATGAATGTATATTGGTTGTTTGTGATGTTTGGTGGAAGAAAATGAATGTTTGTTGTTAGTTAAACAACTTTTTGTAAAGTGAATTTTTATGAAAATGTCAATTAGGGGTTAAATTGAAATGTGTAATATTCATGGTAAAATTGTGAAATAATGAAAAGTATGAACTGCTAGGGACCTATTTGAAATTTAGCTAGCTTGTCTTAGGGATGAATTTGCATGAATTTCATTTTTATGAGATTAGGGACTAAATTGTAATGAAATTAAAACATTAGGGGCAAAAGTGTAATTTTTCAAAAGTATGTTTTTTGGATTGAATTGAATAGAATAATTATTGAATGGGTTGAATTTGATTATTTAGATCAAGATAAGCATCGTATAGGTTTAGATCAGAGGAAAGAAAAAGTGTCGGATTAGTTGATCCTATCTCCTCGTTTGTGATCGAGGTAAGTTCATACATTTAAATAGCATTTTAATATGTTTAATTTAATGCTATTTGCTTATATTATTATATTATGTCTCTACGGAGAAATCCAACGATGTTTCGATGACTTTTGAATCCCGTTTGAACCTTAAGAATATATAGGATACAAATGACATGTCATTAGGGCTACCGTGTTTCGGGTGCTAGTCCTGAACGTCCTACTAGTGGCTGAGTTTTGACATGTGTTGCGAATACTTAACAGCTTGTGTGAACAATACCGTGTAGCTACGTTCCGACCGATAGCTTGTGTGAGCAAACCCACTTGTGGCTCGAGAGAGAGCATCTATATGAGAAAAAGAAAGAAATGGTTTCGATCATATGTTAGCACATATTGTGTGAGATTCCCGCGTATCTGATATTATTCTAAGTGGTTCAACAGGTATACAAAGGGAAGGAACGATAGATTTTTTGATTAGCCATGAAAGCATGAAAAGGTATGAGTTGTTGATGCTAATAGTATGCATAGCCATGTTCATGAAAGTATGAATGCTCATATGCTATGTACATGAAAGCTATTATGATATGTAATGAATTAGCTAAGTTATGTGTTTATCACTAACTTGAATTGTTGTTGATGTTTAGGCTTGTGCCAAGCTATGTCGGATTAGTTCATAATTTGCTTTTAAGCTTATATAATGAAATGGTAAGCATTGTTTTTTATTTACAAACTTACTAAGCATTACATGCTTACTCTGTGTTATTTTCCATGCTGTCTTTAGATATTCAAAAGCTCGTTCGGGTTGGAAGCTTACAAGAGATCAATCACACTATCCATCGACTATATTAGTAGATTTTGATGATTTTGAGTCATGGTTATAATAGCATGTATAGGTCTTTTTGTTTGATGATTAGGTTCTTATGTTGGCATGTAAGTGTGATGTTTTAATTGTTGACATTTTGGTATTTTGGTGCTTAAATGGTGAATGATGGAATGGTAAATCAAATGCATGCTATGGAATGTTGTTTTGATATGCTTGATTGCGGTTATAAAGGTATGAAATTTGATAGTGAAATTTGTTGTTAAATGGCTAGTTTTGGTAGCTTTGGGTGTGGTTGACTTATGGTCAACTTGTTAAGGTAGTAATGATAGGTGTTGAACAGTCATATTGGTGATTGTGAGTACAAAAATGGTGGGTGAACATTATGGTGAATGTTGGTATAGAATTGGTTCAATTGGTTGATTGATTTATGGCTAAACTTAGCAAATGATTAATCAAGTTTAATTGTTGTGATTGAGGTGCCTTTTAGGCATATTGGTTGTATGGTTAAATACTATGTTGTTTTAGCTTTAATATGCATATGTTAGATATAATTTGAATACATGAAAATAGGTGCATTTGGTTTGTGTAATTGACTAAGCTTTGGATGAGAAAAATGGTTTGGAAGTGACCTATTTTTTGTCCACACGGCCAAAGACACGGGCGTGTGTCTCAGTCGTGTGTGACACATGACCATGCAATATGGCGTGTGTCCCCTGTAGGTTTTAAAGGGTTGCAAGTCAAGCAGTTACACTACCTAGCACATGGCCTGGCACACGGGTGTGTGAGGCCATTTCGAGGGGTACACGGCCTGGCACATGGGCGTGTGGCTTGGCCATGTGACTTATCAAACAGTAACACGACATAGACACGGGCTGGGACATAGCCGTGTGTCCCTACTTTGAATGCCCACACGGCCGGAGACATAGGCGTGTATCTTAGCCGTGTGAATCACACGACCGTGTGATCCCTGCAGAATGAAAAATTTGTAATTTTTCCCAAAAATTCTATATGTTTCCAATTTAGTCTCGATTCATTTCAAATTTTTTTTTAGAGCCTCAAGGGCTCGTATAAGGGATAATAAGTATGACTTTGAATAATATTGCTATGATTTATGTTACGTTTTGAATATGTTGAATAATTGTTCATTGTGAGATGTAAACTTTCAGAAATGCTCCGTAGCCCTATTCTGGCGACGGATATAGGCTAGGGGTGTTACAATATTTTTAATGTGGTATTTTCTAGTCAAATGTTCGCACGTTTGGCGACGGTCAAGTTGTGGTATGTATTTATAAGATACCTTGATGTTATCTTAATGTATATAAGTTGTGGTAAATTGAAAAGTTTGGTATGTTATGTTGCTTATGGTGATGTCTAGTTGAAATGGTATATTTTGGTTGGTTTGCTTAAGATATGAATGGCACATTGAACGATATGATATGGCTAAGTTGAAGCATGCAATGAATTGGTATATATGAATGGTAAGTTTGATTTATATCTTTGAGGTATGTACTAGTTGATTTAGTTCAAGTTTGATGCCTATAAACCATTAAGACGCAAATTGTATACATGTGTATCAATTGGTGAGTTTTGATGTAATATAGCATAAGTAAGATTGTTGTTTGAAGTGTTAATTGGTTGGTTTGAATGGTATTTGAATCATTGTATAAAAATGGTTAGTTTTGTAATAGGTTGAGCTCATAATGAATTGATTTTCATTAGAAGTGATTAAATAATTTGCTTTGATATGCTTTGGTGTGTTTTGATTCAATTGAGTTTTATATTTGGTGCACAAAATGGTAGGTTTGGTTGGAAGTTTTGAAATAGGTACCAAATGGTTCATTTTTACCAAAAAACAAAGTCTATGTCCCGATAAGCAACCTACCTCGTCGCAACATCAATTGATAGTGAGTCACGTGGCGACATCGAATGGCCTGAGGTCATCACATGACATACTGTTTTGGCGACGTCATGATGTGGAGGAAATGACGTCACGACGCTGGCCCTGAATTTCTAAAACTTTGCAATTTGGTCTTATTACATGCTCGGGTTGTAAAAAGAGCTTTCATAAGCTTGATTAAGACTTGAAACTATTTTTTTATCATAGTTTGAATATAATTGACATGTAATTGCATGTGTGAATGATTATTTACTATGGATTTGGTTGTAACTGCTCCAGCAACGAATGTGGCATCCTATAGCTTGAACTCGATGATCGGGTCGAGCTAGGGGTGTTATAAATAGAATGCTTTTTGTATGGGAATGGAAAAGGGTTATAAAAGAATAAAATGAGTATTAGTAGTTTTGTTGGGTGGGATGGAATGGGTATTGTTATGTTTAGTTCAAAGGAATACATAATGTAATAGCATAAGAAAAAAAAAGTTGAAATGAACAATATGGGAAATTATTTGGTACAATATTAGCAAAGTTTTTAGAATTCACAAGTAGGGTTATAGGCTTGACAAGTGTCCTATAAGGGTATAGTAAGTATTAAAAAAAAGACACATGTCAATTTTTTAAAATTGCTTGTGAAATAAAAAAAAATCCATTATATGTATACCAAATACTCACTTGAATAATATACCATTTAATAGTTTTTTTCAATATTCAAAAATATTAAAATGCTCTTTATAATAAATTTCGATCCTCAAAATTGGCCTGCTTTCTTTGCACGTTATTTTTTGCTTTCTCTCTAAAGCATGATTAGGGTTTTAATTATTTTTGTTCTTTTATTTACAACGGCGACTGTTTTCTAAGGTTTCTTGTCAATTTTCTTGGTACGAATATAGATTTGTTTCAATTCTAACACGTTAGTGGGACAAAACGTGTATGAGGGGTTTCTCGTAGAGATGGAGAACGCGTTGGCTGCATCGTCCATTGATGATCAAGAAGATGAAATTGAAGAAGCACAAAGGAGTGATCTAACTGACGAAGAAGAACCTGATTTCTGTTTGGTTGGATTTTTATGACAGTAAGTGTTATTCATTTTCCTACCACGCAGAGTATGTTAGCTAATCTTTGGCATCCCCTCAAAGGTATTCAGATGTTGGATTTAAGGGAGAAGTGTTTCTTGTTCTGTTTCTTGTTTTGTTTCTTTCATCTGATGGATTTAGAGCGAGTGACTAATGGGTTTCCTTAGACATTTAATAACCACCTATTATTATTTCATCGATTGGGAATTAGAGAGGATCCCCTAAAAGTTCCTTTGATTTATGTCTGTTTTTGGGTCCAAAAGCATGATATCCCTCCTAGGTTTTTCTCTAAAGTCTTAGTCAAACAGCTTGGTAACTTTATTGGACATTTTGTTGGATATGATGGTGAGAGTATTGCTAGGGGCCTAAGGAGTTCTATGAGAATTAGGATTTTTATGGATATACATCTCCCCTTGAAAATGAAGAAAAGATTATTATTTTCACCCGAAAATATAGGCTATGTGCACTTTAAATATGAATGTTTGACTTTGTTCTGCTTCTTTTGTGGCAAGCTAGGCCATAGCGATTCTTTCTATGAAGAGAGGATGTCTCTAGGTTTGGAGGTTGCTGATATAGGTTGAGATCTGTCTATTAGGTCTTAATCAAAATGTGCCTTGGCGATGGATAGTATATGGTTAAGAGATTATGAGAACTGATAAAATCGGGGAAGCAGCTTGCAAAATTGGTGGATAGACTGCACAACATAGGAATCTGCAAATCAATATGGAAACTACAAGAGTTTCGATTCCATGTTGGGTTTGAATTTAATAGGGGACTCATCTCTTGTATCTAAAGAGGCATCACTGGAGCATGATTCTGAGGAGGTGGTGCTAGAAGAGGAAGAAGGGAAAAAACGCCCTCGACAAACCTTGGGTGAGGACCACAAGACGTTAGCCAAAGGCGGGGTGGAGAAGATTACTGAGCAGGGTTCGGGAAAAATTCAATTTATATCAACGGTTGCCAAAAAGCAAGCCGATCAGTCGCAATGAAAATTATAAGTTGGAACGTTCGGGGTTTGGGGAACCTTAGGGCGATTCGAATGCTTCGGCATGTACTAAAACTACATAACCCCTAAATTGTCTTCTTTATAGAGACAAAAATCAATAAAGTTAGAATGGAGGAAGTTAGACGTTTGTATGGCTTCCTTAATGGTATTGAGGTAGCGGCGGAGGGATCAAGAGGAGGGTTTTGCTTGGCATGGAAGGGGATTGTCACTATTAGTTTAAAAATTTTATCCATCAGTCATGTTGATGTTGAGGTTGAGGAAGAAGATGAAGTGCATAGGTGGAGATTTTCTTGTTTTTATGGCTTCTTCATATGCCCGCGGTAAAGAGGAGTCATGGGATTTCTTTCGGCTTTTGGGTCAGTATCAATGAATTCCTTGGTTAGTCTATAGGGATTTTAACGAGATTTCGTACACATGTGAAAAGAAGAGAGGTCTCCCTAGAGATGAGCGATGCATGGAGGTTTTTAGAAATGTACTAAAAGAATGTCAGCTATTAGATTTAGGTTATTCGAGGGCATGGCACACATAGGAAAGGGGAAATTTACCGAAAACAAACAACCGAGAAAGGCTGGATAGAGGAGTGGTGTAACACCCCTAACCCGTATCGTCGTTAATTTAAGGTTACAGAGCATTACCATACAAATGGAACATTAAAACATACATTTCATACATCATTGAAACCATATTATATTACATTCATTCACATACATATCGTCCCTTAATCGAGCCCTCGAGGCCCTAGAAATGCCTTAGAATCAATTCAGGACAAAATTGGAAACATTTGAAAATTTTAAGAAAAAGTTAGAAAAATTTGACTACAAGGTTAACACGGCCGTGTGGCCAGGCCGTATGCCTCACATGGCTGAGACACACGCCCGTGTCTCAAGCCGTGTAACTTTCGAACTACGAAATGAGTATAACTTTCGCATAGGCCTTTTTTCCCGAGTCATGAGCCATAGAATCAGATTTTCTCTTTGCTTTGCTAAGTTCCTCGGCCTTGTGTGCTCTATCAACCAAAACTATAAATTCTTTCAACTCAAGAATCCCGACTAACAGCTTGATGTCTTCGTTTAACCCATCTTCAAATTGAGTGCACATAACAACCTCTATCATATACATTCCCGAACATACTTATTGCGTCACACAAATTCCCTCTCATACTCCGATACTGACATACGACCTTACTTTAATTTAAGTAGCTCTTTACGTTTCTTATTGAAAAATCTCTAACTCACATATTTCTTTCTGAACTCAGTCTGAAAGAAATCCCAATTTACTCAATCTCTCCGTACTACCACAACCAATGTGTTATACCACTGATAAGTCAAATCTTTCAACAATGAAACAACACATTTCAAGCATTTCGCCGGTGTACACGACAATTCATCGAAAACTCTCATTGTGTTTTCTAACCAGAACTCGGCTTTCTCAGGGTCATCTTCAATTGTACCTCGAAACTCTTCAACCCCAAACTTACGAATCTTATCAATTGGAGACTTGTTTCCTCACACTGGTTCCAAACCCTGAGGAACTACGGGGACTAGTTGAGGTACACGTGGGGGTGGAGGTCGTTGAGCCATTAGGTTCGTTCGCACGAACTCCGAAAACCACTTAGACATCATCTAGGAAAAGGTTTCCTTAGCCTCTCCACCTCGGCCCTTAGATACGAGCCTAATACCACTAAACATTGCCCCATGAACGGAGGCTTACGCGTTACTTTTAACTTCATCGGAATCAACTCGGTTGAATGATATTTTATCTATATGAAAACATAATTCAATTTTGAGTCAAGAGTTATCACACTATTGAAGGTTATATAATGACATGTATTTCTACTCTCATACATGCTACGTTCATTCCGAGAACATACTAAACTGTTGCTCTGATACCACTGAATATAACACCCCTAACCTGTATTTGTCACCGATTTAGGGGTACGGAGAATTATCGTACAAACAGAACATTAAAACATACATTTCATACATCATTGAAAACATATTATACTACATTCATTCACATGCATATCGTCACCTAATCGAGCCCTCGAGGCCCTAGAAACGCCTTAGAAACAATTCGAGACGAAATTAGAACCATTTGGAAAATTTAAGAAAAAGTCAGAAAAATTTTACTACAGGGGACACACGGCCGTGTGCCTCACACGGCTGAAACACACGGCCATGTGCCTCACACGGCTGAGACACATTCCCATGTCTCAAGCCATGTACCCTTCGAACTAAGTTCACACTGTCGTGTCCTAGCCCGTGTCCTCACCCGTGTAACTCTCTGAGTAGGGTCACACGGTCGTGTCAGACGCCCGTGTGTCAGGCCGTGTAACTCTCAAAATTTCCCCATACGCTCATGTGTCAAGCCGTGTGCTAGGTCCTATAACTCTTGAAATAGCCCCACACGCTCGTGTGTCAAGCCATGTGCTAGGTCGTGTAACTAACTGACTTGCATGCACTAGAACCTACAAGGGACAAACGGCCATGTCGCCAGGCTATGTGTCACACATGGCTGACTCACACGCCCGTGTCTCAAGCCGTGTGGACATAAATTTGCCCAAAATCAAGTCATTTCCAACACCAAACCATGCACACACCTAAAGGCCTTTTGTACACATAATCAAGACATCAAAACATGACCAAAACTTATATGTAATGACCAATTCAATAGTCCAAAATCAATTAACCAATATGTCATACAAGGCACCTCAAATACATTCATCCACAACTTACCTAAACATGTATATGTTACCATATTTCAATCATAAACACCTAACTCAATCCATTCCCAAAACATTTCATATCCTATCCATAATCAAACCAACGAAACATATACCATTTGAGACATTCAAACATGCAAAAACATAGCCACATTGACATAAACTAGCAAGGCATCAAATGTACCAAACCAAACAACTTATACATACCAAATCTCCATCTAAGCATTCAACTAAACATCATTATTAGTCCACCTATACATTCCATTATAACCTTGGTCAAAACATCAAAAACTACTGATTTTTATGCTAGATAGTGTGATGGATATCTGACGTGCTTCCAAACTGATCGAGCTTCTGATAATCTATAAAACATAGAAAAGAAAACTACGTAAGCACATAATGCTTAGTAAGTTATTAAAACATGAAACTTAACTTATCATTTCATCTAAATAAATTAAGTATAAGCATAATGTAATCTAACCACAAGCTTGGCACAAGCCTAAGCATTATCATCAACAATACACAAGTTAGTGCATTATTACATAGCTTACTTGAATTAAACATAAGGTATGCTATTTCTACATGAACATACTTTATTTGATTCATTCACCTTTTCATGTGCATATGCATTACTCCATTTGGAAACTTACCTTTCCAATTCCTTCTCATACCCGTTGAACTATTTAGAAAATCATCAGATACTAGGGAAAGCTCACACGAAGTGTGCTTAAACATATAACTATAACATTTTTTTTACATCGTTGCTCATACGAGTTGTGAAATGGGTCTGCTCACATGAGCTGTGGGCTGGAATGTAAGCTACAAAATGCTACTCACACAACTGTGGAGTATCTGCAACAAATGCAGGACCACAACCATTGGTAGGACATTCAAGACTAGCACCCAAAACATGAAATCCCTAACGACATGTCATTTGTATCCTACGAATTCGTAAGGTTCAACCGGGACTCGATAACCGTCATGGCATTTCTATGGATATACATTGATTAATAGCATTCTAAATACATAATAACATACAATTGACTAACATGAATATATAATCGGTACATACGAACTTACCTCAACGACTAGGGCGTAGAAACGAAATCAACTAATTCGAGGCTTTAACTTTTCCCCGATCTAGATCTGTACATGGTCTATCCTGATCTAAATAGATAAATTTAATCCATTTTATATCCCTGGGACTTAATTTAATCCACATTTCATATTTTTACAAAATTACTATTTTACCCCTAATATTTTAACTTTTCACAAATTAGTCCTTAAGCTCATAAATTGAAATTTAAACATTTTAATCCTCTTCTCAAGCTAGCCAAATTCTCTAGGGACTCAAATCAATCCACACAAACTATTATTTCATAAATTTACCATGAGCTTTTACCATTCTTACAAACAAGTCATTAAATGTCATTTTAATCAAAAATCACTTTACAAAACTTGTTTATTTATCAACCATAACTCATAATGTTTCATTAAACATCAAGAATCAAATAATAGCATTCATGTCATAACCCTAAATATTTAACAATTTTACAAATTAACCTCCGGGCTAGCTAGATTAAGCTACAACGATCCCGAAAACATAGAAATCATTAAAAATGAGACAAAATTACATACCATGCAAGTGAACTAAGCTTGGTCGAACCCTAGCTATGTCTTCGATGGTGAATTTAGTTGAGGAATTTTTAAAATGAAGAAGATGAATGAATTTTCTTTAAGTTATTTTAATTTTAATTACTTGTTTACCATTTTACCCTTTTAAAACATTCATAATTTCAACAAAACCAAGTCCATAAATATCCACTATCAACTCAATTGGTCTATTTACCATCCAAGTCCCTTAGATTAAAATTGCATAGCTATTTGACACCTTTAACTAATAGAACTCTACTTTTGTATCTTTTACGATTTAGTCCTTTTCACTTAATTAATCATGCTAACCACTGTTCCCATGAAAACTAAAATAATAATTTACTCATCAGATTTGTGGTGCCGAAAATACTGTTCCAATTTCACTAAAAACGCGCTATTACAAGTGGCTAGTGTTGAGTGGATAAACATGTTTCCCAATGCTTTTATTAAACATCTTCCTCATTCGTTATCTGACCATTGCCTAATACTCATTCACACTGATCAAATTACAAACGCCTATACAATGATAAGTTCTCGATTTGAAGCATGGTGGATCTTGAAGAATTCTTTTGAGGATATTGACTACTCGTATTGGATGGTTCATGAGATCTTCTTTTGGAAAAGTTGGTAGGTTTGCAAACCAGCCTCGTTCGATGGTCGAGGGGTATAACTCATAAACGCAAGGGGATAAAAGAGAAACTCACGTGACAGTTGGAGGCTCTATTAGAAGAAGATGTTAACAACGAAAATCTTGCACGCATCATTCATAATAGAATCCATCTCAGCTTAGAAATTGACAAAGATGAACGTTTCTAGGAACAACGTGCTCGTGCAAATTGGCTGAAAGCAGGGGACAAGAACACAGCTTTTTTTCATAAGTATGTTTCCAGCCATAATTCGGGTAATCAAATCAAATCCCTACAAAGAGGAGATGGAAAAGAAACAACAGAGGTCAACGAGATAGAAAGTATTGCGCGGGATTATTTTCAACATCTGCTCACTTCTAATGGTGTTGGAGATATGTCTCAAATTTTGGGGGGATTGTGCCAGTCATCTCTCAGGAGAAAAATATGCAGTTAACAGCTCCTTTCGTGTTTGACGAAGTAAGAGAGGCATTAAAGGAGTGGGGCCTACGAAGGCTCCAAAAGTTGATGTGTTTCTACTAATTTTTTTCGAAAGATTCTGGCACATTGTTGGACGAGATGTTGTTGAGTTTTGCTTAAAAATCCTTAATGAAGTTATGGACCTTACCTCAGTAAATTTGACTAACATTGTTCTTTTACCAAAAGTCCCTCATCCCACGAATTTGGTAATTTTAGACCCATTAGTTAATGCAATGTTATTTACAAAATAGTTACAAAAGTTATGGTCAGTCGTATGAAAGGTGTAATGGATAGTTGTATTGATAAATTTTAAAATGCGTTTGTGCCAGGTAGATTAATATCTGATAATGTATTACTTGCCTACAAAATTCTACATACTTTTCGTCAAAAGCAAGTGGGGAAGAAAGGATTTATGGCATTAAAGCTAGACATGAGTAAAGCTTATGACAGAATTGAATGGGGTTTCATAAAGGGCACGATGATTCAGTTGGGATTTGATAATCATTGGGTGAAGCTTATAATGAGATGTATCTCAACCGTATCTTATTCAGTTGTTCTAAATGGTCAAGCAGGGGAACTTTTTCGTTCTAGTAGAGGTCTCCGACAGTGTGACCATTTGAGTCTATTTTTTCTACTACTATGTAGTGAAGGATTATATTCACTAATGAGAATTACTGTTCAGGACAGGTGGTTAAAGGGTGCACGAGCTAACAGGAACAGACCCTTTATTTTGCATTTGCTATTTTTCGATAATTCCATTTTGTTTGGTAAGGCATCGGCTCAAGTGGCAAACGTACTAAAAATTATTTTGCTAGAGTATGAGCAGTGCTCGGGTTAGTGCATAAATTTCAACAAGTCTACTATTTTTTTCAGCACCAACACTTCTACTTATGACAAGCAATTGGTTTTTGGGCTTTTAAGTGTACGACATTTTGACGATTCGGAGATGTATCTTGGTCTCTCTAACATGGTGGGGCGATGCAAAAAGGAGTCATTTTAGATTTTAATAGACAAATTTAGAAAACGTATTGAAGGATGGAGTATTCGCTATTTATCCCAATGGGGACATGAAGTGTTCATTAAATCAGTATTGCAAGTGATTCTTACTTATTCTATGGCATGTTTCTTACTCTCAAAAGCCCTATGTAATTAGATGGAAGGAATCATGGCTAAATCTTGGTGGCAAAAAGGACCATGGAAACGTAGGATTCATTGGTGTTCTTGGGAGCACCTTAGTGAGCCAAAGGAATTAGGAGGGTTGGGTTTTCGTAGCCTAGTTAAATTTAATGTTATTTTACTCGTAAAATAAGGTTGCCGTTTGATTAATCATCCTGATTCCTTATTAGCTCGTGTTTTAAAAGTAAAATATTATCTGAATTCTAGTTTTCTTAATGCGAATTTGGGTAATTTACTTTCGTTTACCTGGAAAAGTGTGTGGTCAGCGAGGGGTCCGCTGGTGAGTTGGCTTTGTTGGAGAGTTGGCTCCGACACTAATATTTCCATAATGGAGGATGCATGGTTTCCAGGTTCACCATCCTATCGTATCCATGAAAAAATTAATTTAAGGGGTTTGAATGTGGTGGCAGATTATATTGATAATGACAACATGATATGAAAAGCAGGCCTGATCAGAAATACCTTTCCCGATGAGGTTGCGAACCGAATCTTGCAAATTCCTTTACCGAAAGAGAGAAGAAGGATGTACTGGTTTGGGAGGGGACCCATCTGGCGAGTTCACAGTCAAAACCGCCTATAAACTATTACATGAAGGTACCTTTCAACCTAATTATACAAATTATGCTCCTAAAGACCTCTAAACGAAACTATGGAAATTACAGGTTCCCACAAAAGTAAAAAAGTCATATGTGTAAGGCAACATGGAACTTTCTTCCCATTATGGTTAATTTGTAGCATAGGCGAGTGGGAGGACGGTCTCTGTCCCCGATGTGGTAGTAGTCTCGAAACACTACATCATGTGTTTAGAGATTGTCAAGTTTCAGCATTTGTATGGAATAACTTAAACTTATAGTGGGTATTGTCGATACCTGAAATGCCTGACGTAGAATGGTTCAATTGGGTTTTTTCCCAGTGCACTGAAAAACAGTGTAAGGTATTCGTCTATAGAGTATGAGGGATCTGGACAAATAGGAACAAAATAAAGCATGAATGAGTCTATTGTACGAGGAAACAAATAGCATATTGGATCCAAATATATATTTCAGAATAAATGGTCTAGAACAGAGGGATGTTACCAGATCTATGAGCGAAGAGGCCTGGGTACCTCCAAACGCCCAGTCAGTCAAAATAAACTTTGACGTCGCTTTCCGTCAAGACTTGAACAGATCTGCTTCGGGACTAGTCGTTCGTGATTCCCAATAGGTGGTTTTGGTCACAAAATAGAAACTACATGATCATGCAGCTTCTCTGTTCGCAGCGAAAGGCCTTGCCTGTCTATTAACAGTACAATTAAGCATCCAGTTGGGTCTCCAGCACATGGTCATAGAAGGAGATACGAAATCCATCATAAACAAAATAAAAATGAGCATTAGAGACAAATCGAAGGTTTGAGCTATCATTGACGATATACATCAGACAAAGACATCGTTTCAACAACTAAAGTTTGCTTATGTGCCTAGATCTGCAAATATTTTCGCTCATAACCTTGCAACAGAATGTCCAAGAATAGGGAAAGAAAGTTACCTGGACTTAGGAACGAAGAATAACACCGGAGCGGGATCTTTGCTCCTCAGACCAAGAGAACCGGATAGATAACAGAAAGTGTAACAACCCGATTTTGGGTCTAGTCGAAACAGTGTTTCGATACCACAAATTTGACGAGGAAAATTTTATTTTAATTATATTTTTATGGTCTACAATTTTACGAAATATTCTGTGAAAATTTCGTACGAAAATTTTGACGTTTAGGCACTCAATTTAGTCCAAATGACTAAATCGTAATAAGTACAAAACATGAGCTCCAGAAGCTAGATGTATTAAATAGCTATAGAATTTTTAGTGGAAGTCCTTATGTGACAATTAGCCCATTAATAACTTGAAGATATTTGTTTGGTATTTTTTAAATTAGTTTGAAAAGAAAAGGGCAAATTGGTAATTAAGTTAATAAAGGTATAATAAGACAAAATTTAA
>CM025150.1:17423670-17434527 GCA_013467495.1 Gossypium gossypioides
TTAAATAATTGAATAATTTTTAATTTTTAATTTAATTAGTATTGATATTTGTTAAGTAATTTTGTCTTGTATCTTATCAATGGGAGTATTTGGGTATTTATACATGTTATCACAGCTCACGATAGAACCTACTGTTTTGTCTTGACTTAGTCGTTCCTGGCACTGACATTCCTTGTGGGCTTCAGTCCAACCGGACACGTGTTTCACTCTGGGTTGTCTGTGGAGCACGCGATCCTTCTGTGCAGGCTTCAGGCCTGCTGGACACATGTTTCCTTCTGGGTTGCTTACAGAGCATCTACCAACTGAGCTATAGCCCTTGTGTTTGTGATATATATTTTATCAAATTATGTAGATAATTTCTTGTCAAGATGAATATTACATGATCCAACATCATAATCATACCATTTTGGTCGGTTTGATTGGTATTGCTTAGAAGTAATATTGGATTTATAATCCATCGATATAATAAATCCCTTGTCTTTCTCTTTATGATTCCTTATGATAATAAATGACATACTTAACTCAGCGGTTAGAGTATTGCTTTCATACGGCGGGAGTCATTGGTTCAAATCCAATAATAGGTAGAACTTATTAAATACCATCGATCCCGATGTCTAATAAGTTTTTCTACCCACCTTCTTTTATTGATTTTCTATCTTTTTCATCATATTTTATTTCCATTTTCAATTTTCAAATTTTTCGTTAGATCAAAAGCTGATTTCACTTTTGATTGTATTTGATTCCCCCTTCTGCGAGCTCATTGGATGCACACAAGCTAAGATCGCGACATTCCCTTAGTTTGTGCGAGCTAGATCCACGAGCTTGCCATGCGAGCTGGGTTCGCAAACACCTTTCGTTGCCTTTTCACGGTTCGCTTCTCACTCGATCATCTGGTGGAACCTGTCCGGGTTACAGGTAGATGACCTGAATCCTATCAGGGACTTGGGTTGGTAATCGTTAATGTATAACAATATTAATTATTATTGTTGAGTAATATTTTCTCATGTTGTATTAAGGGAAACATAGGGGGTATTTATACACATTCCTGCTGCTACTATTACAACTTACAATAGGGTCCATTATTTTGTCTTGGCCTTTGGACCAAGGGCACTGACATTTCCTGTCCCTGGTGCTAACATTTTTTGGGCCTCTTTTGGCTTATTGGACGCTTGCTTGTAGAGCACGCGGTCTTTTCTGACCTTGCGACTGACTTTCACAGTGAACCTCAAACCTACTAGTCACGAGCAAGGGTCTTCTTTGCAGACATGGCNGTCCTTGCGAGGTTTACGTGAGCTCTCCTCTTGCGACCTCATTTGTGCGAGGCTTACGTGAGCTCTCCTACGCGAGCTATCTCTGTAAACATCTTACATTCCTGCGAGGTCCTTAGTTGATTGTGTTTATAGGTGAACATTCTTCTTTCGGGTCGGGTTCATCCAGGTCGAAGGTCGAGATCCTATCGGTCACTTGGACTATCAGTTCCCAAATCCTAAAAATCCAATCCCCTCATTGGTGGGCTTAAAGGATGTTACAAAGTGGCAGGCCTTAGGTCCATTTCAAACGCAACTTGCTTGGCACACCGTGGGGCCGTAGTGTATGACAGCTGCCCTACCACATGTAAATCCAGGCATTGGGTGCGTATATCCGACCGTTAAGACACAAATCATTTTTCTGTGCTCATATCTGGGCCATTGGTTCATTTCTAGTTACCCGAATGGTTTCAAGGGTCTCTGTTTAAAAAGAGAAGGTCGGGGTTTTAAGTTCCTCATTGTTTAGCTTTTCTACAAATCAAACTCGAGGTAAATCTCTCGAATTTCTCTGTTTATTAACTCTGATATCTATTTTTTTCTTTGTTTGTTCACAATATTGTAAGAATGAGAGAAGCTCACAGTCAGATTGTCTCGGCTCATCTGATTCCAATCATCGTGACCAAAAAACCCTATGCCTGTACCACAACATCAGAGGAGATGAAGCAGGCTCTGGCCGTGCGGGGAATCAAGCTTTCCCATTTCGCTTACAACTTTTCCATTCCCACGGAGTTGTACCGTGTGTGTGAGGCAACGAAGGAGAGCTTCATTCTTCCGTTGCATGTCTCTAAAGCGGGCTTCCACCTTCCTCTGTACCTTTTTTTTTACAGTCTCCTCAACGACAATAAGGTCGCTCCTAGCTAGCTTTCTGGTTTCTCCTAGTGGCTCGCCATAACGTATTTCCTTAAATACTACCAGCTAGGCGAGGTCCCTATACTCTCCGTCTTTCAACATATGTATCAGCTGAAAGAGACCAACGTGGGGGAGTCTACAGGGTTTTACTATTTTTTTCGTCAGAAGGCGTAAACAATAATAAAAAACCAGTACAAGAATCTCTACTTAAAACGGGAAAAAAGTTCGCAGTCTACTTGGCGAGGGCTTTGGGTTCCCTACCAAATGGTCCTTCCTCAAGAAGGACATGCACACTTTTTAGAGGAGCCTCGCCACTGATGATGCTGTTGTGCAGTATTATAGATTACGCGTTGGTCGTGTGCTAGCCATGGAGGAGGTTCTAACTGTCAGAAATGTCTTCAGATTCGGTCTAAATGATCTTAGCCTGAACGGTTGGAAGGTTGGTGACAATTAAAAGGTCGCACGGCCAGTTGGTGGACGGTCAGCGAGGGACACTTAGCCCCATGATTTCTTTGACCAATTATGGATGATACTAATAGAGCGCTTGAGGGAGTCTACTAACTTTTTCTACCACTATTGTGGATAGCGCTTTGTCCATTTGTTCTTCCAGAATTTGAGCGAGAAGAGAAAGTTGAAGGAGGTACTAACTTGTCACTTACTTTTATTGATCTTAGGGTTCTTGATGGTGTAGTGGACAGTTAGGGAGCGAAGGTAGTTTAAGTGACACTGACAGTGACAGCATCTCACTCGAGCTTAACAAAGCCATGAACATCGATGCTTTAATAAGTAGTGGTCGCAAGAGGTGCAGAACCTTGCTAGGGCTGCACGTGTCAACTTCTCCAATGATAAGGAAAGAGATAGCCCTAAAATAGAACGTCGTCAGAAGAGGATAGTTGATAGCGAAAAGCTTACTACTGTAGTCACCCCATCTGTTCTTTCTCTTTGGCGAACTTACTAACTGTTGCTCGGGCGAGCTCGCCCATTGACATCACTGAGGACACTCTTCCTCCCCCTGTTTGTAAGGACTCTCTAATGGCTCCTACAGTTGAAAGGGTATCTGTTGAGGTTGTGGAAGACTTTCCCTCATTTTTACACTGCCTACTATCTGAGGTTGGCACTCTTGGCCTAAGGTACACGGAGGCTCGCGATAAGGAGCTCACTGATACTCAAGCTGAGCTAGATAGGGTACGCGAGCTGTACAATATGTAAGAGAAGAGAATAAAATAATAAATAAGCAACAAAGAGTCCTCACCGAGCACTTGGCAACGATGGAGACTAAAGAGGAGGAGTGCGAAGCTAAGCTCACCGTCAAAAAAGAGAAGGGCATAATCGTAGAGGTGGAGCTAAAGAAGGTCACTACAAGGCATTCCGTTGAAATAGAAAAGATTATTAGGAAGTGTCAAGAGTAGGTGGATACTACCTTTTAGAAGCAAGGGGAGGCGCTGGCAATTTTCAAGCAGCAAACTTCCCAAAATATCTTGGGCTCCCTTCAAAGGTTCAAGGAGAACCTGCTTTTGCATACCCAGGTCAACTGCGACCCATTTAATGTCCACAAGATAGATTTTGATACATTTGCGGACGTGGATGTAAGCAGTCTAAGCTTCAATGTCTTTAACCCTTCTGGGTCTACTTGGGATTCTTTTGCGACCACTTGGAAGATGGAGCTTTTTGTGGAGGAGGGTAAGGGTTCTGGTACTACAGACTTGGCTCCATTTGGTATTGAGGATGTTGTGACTTTAGTTCGTCCCTCGATGACTAGGGATGTTATGGTTGCTACTACAACTGTTGAGAATGATGCTTTTGCTAATTAGGATTGGGGTGGGGGTGATGATGTAACTGAGTAATGATATTGTACTTATTTTTTTTGAATAAATAAACATAGTTTTGATATCTAGTTGGTTCTTTTTGTATTGCATTTTTCTTAAATGAAGAGTGTTGTTGCGAGCTATTTCATACATGGAAAAAAAATTTATATGCGAATCTTGGTTTTACAACTGGGAGCTTTGTTCTTGCTAACTGTGCTGGAGGTCACAGTTCTTTGCCTACGAACTTTGATTTTACAACTTGGAGCTTTGCTCTCGCTAACTATGGTGGAGGTCCCAACTCTTCGCCTATGAACCTTCATTTTATAGCTGGGAGTTTTACTCTCGCTAATTGTGTTGGAGGTCACAACTCTTCGCATACGAACCTTAATTTTACAGACGACAATTTGAGGTATCGAGAATTTTAGGTTCACAGTATCATCGCGCATTCCATTCTTGCCAATTTATATACTCCATAGCATATCTTTTTTACCACCTTGTATGGTCTCTCTCAACTCAATGCCATCTTCCCGCACTGGGAGGCGGACAAGCTGACTTTAGTGTTTCTTAGCACAAGGTCACTTACTTGAAACTACTTTCCTCTGACCTTGGAGTTATAGTAATGAGCTACTTGTTGGGCACAGTCTACGTTTTTTATCTCAGTCGTTTCTTTGAGCTCATCGGTTAAGTCCAGATTAAGTCTCAAGGCCTCTTGATTAGCTTCTTCGTTGAAGTGTTGCGTTCTGTGCAATCTTAGGCCTATCTTCACGGGGATGACGACTTTTGCACCATAGACTATTGAGAAGGCTATTTCATACGTTGCAGTGTGTGACGTAGTTTGTAATTCCCATAAGATTCCTGGTAGTTCTTCCAACCAAGTCCATTTTAGTTCGCCTACTTTCTTCTTGAGCGCGATCAAAATTTTCTTGTTTATAGCCTCCATTTAGCTATTGGTTTGTGGGGTTTTCATCGAGCTTTAAGCCAAGGATATCCGAAAGTCTGTGCAAGATTTCATGAACTTCCCTTAGAACTGTATGTCGTTGTCTGTGATAACAGTGCGAGGTATCCCAAACCTGCAGATAATCGACTTCCACATAAATTACTCTACCTGCTTCTTTGTTATGATTGTCAGAGCTTCTACCTCGATCCATCTGGTGAAGTAATCAACAACTACTATAATAAACTTTTTCTGTGTCGTTGTTATGGGGAATGGTTCGAGGATGTCGACCCCTCATATCGTAAAAGGCTAAGGCCCTGTCATGATTTGGAGAGGTTCTGTTGGTTGTCACTATATTCTAGAGTTTCTTTGGTAGGGGTCACATTTACGGACCATGTATTGGGCGTATTCATAAATAGCAGGCCAATAATATCCCTGTCTGAGTATTTTTTGCGCTAGTAATTTACCTTCTAAATGATCATCGCAAATGTCCTTATAGATCTTTCTCATAACATATTCAGCTACCGGTGGAGAGAGGCATCACAACAATGAGTGTAAAAACCCTTTTTTATATATCATGCCCTCTAGAAGGGTGTATCACGTTGCCTTGTGTTGCTATTTTGCAAGCTCTTTTTTATCTTATCTTTTCTCTTTTCCCTGTAGCGTGTGGATTATAAGGGTCATCCACGTTTCTTCCTGGGTTGTGAAGAGCACTTGGGGAACATCATAACTCGGCACTTTCTTATGTTCGAGCAAGATTTTTCCTCTCTACTCAATGGTGATGGAGGATGCTAGCTTTGACAGAACATCCGTGCATGTGTTGTCGTTCTTTGGGAGCTATCTGACCTCAGTTTTGTCGAATCCCTCTAGTAATTGAATTATTGTTGTATGATATCATTTTAGTGTTGCCTCTTTGACCTCATATTTATCATGTATTTACTTTTCCATGAGCTAAGAATCGGTGTGTATGGTCAAGTTCCTAGCACCCAGCTAACGCGCTGATTGTAGTCCTGAGATTATCGTTTTATATTCGACACTGATTGATGTTTAGAATCCAAATGACAGTCCATATTGCCACTCGTTACCTTTTGGGTTTATCAAGAGTGCGCTTGCCCCAGATCCTATTCTGGCTGCATAGCTGTCGACATAAGTCATCCAATCTTTCAGTTTATCTATTGTGTGTGCACTTCCTGGTGTGTTTACTATTGGTAGTGTCCAAGAACGAAAAGTAGCTTTAGTAAAAAAATGTAAAGTGAATATTATTTCTCTGCAAAGTGTGAGAATCGTTAGAGTGGTAATTTTTATCACATAATGTGCTATTGATTAACTTGCTAATTTTCATTAGTATTCACATATTAAATTATGTCTACGAGGTAGATCACTATTCTATGTTTCAAATTACATTCTATGTTACCTGCTGTGTCTTCGTTTCTTTCGAACAAACACTCTACCATAAAATCTGCCAACACCTGCCCCTTTATTGCCATCCACAGGGTAAAATCTATTCTGAATTTTGCAAGTTCGATGTTTCATTTTATTATCCTCCCTAGAGTGTCTACCTTGGCGAGCTTTTCTTTCATCAATTAGTTAGTAACCACGATGATCGGGTGGGCCTAGAAATATAGGCGTAGCTTGCGAGTTGCAATGATTAAAGCATAGATGTATTTTTCTATATTTGCGTACCTGAACTCACCATGCTAAAGGACTTTACTGACATAATATACTAGAAATTGGAGGGTGCCTTTGGATTTGACCAAGACGGCTGCGATTGTTTATTTCGAGGATGCTAGGTAAAAATGTAACAGTTCTTTCGTTTGAGCTGACCTTAGAAGTGGGGGGAAATAAGGTACTGCTTTAGTTGTTCGAAGGCGGTTTGACACTCTTCGATCCATGAGAAGGGTTTCCTCAAAGCTTTGAAAAATGGTAGGTACGTGTTTGCTATCTTGAAGATAAATATGTTCAACGCCATCATCCTGCCAGTGAGGCACTGGATTTCTTTTATAGTTCGCGGTGGGGGAATCTCCGTGATAGCTTGAATTATTTCTAAGTTCACATCTATTCCCTCTCTAATATCATGAAACCCAAGAACTTGCCAACTCGTACGTCGAATGTATACTTTTCAGGGTTAAACTTCATGCTGTGAGTTTCTAACGTCACGAATGTGTCATATAGGTTCCGTACATGCTCCTCCATAGATTCAATTTTTACAAACATATGATCTACGTATACTTCCAGACCGCAGCCTATTTGCTCTTTGAATATCTTGTTTACCAACCTTTGGTAAGTTGCACCCGCATTTTTTAGTCAAAATGTCATAACCTGGTAATAGAATAGACCTTCCTCAGTGATGAAGATTGTCTTCTCCTAGTCGCCTTGGTCTAATAGGATTTGGTTATAGCCCGAGAAGGCATCCATGAAGCTCATGAACCTATGCCTAGTGGATGGTGCGTCCACCGGGCGATCTATCGTTGGTAAGGGAAAACTGTCTTTGGGGCATACCTTGTTCAGGTTGGTGAAGTTAATATACATCCTCCACTTGCCTGTCGTTTTTTTACCATTGCCACATTCGAAATCCAATTCGGGTACTCCACTTATCTGATAAATCTGGCGGCCAACAACTTGGCGACCTCTTATCTTATTGCTTCGATTATGTTTGGTGCAAACTTTCTCTTCTTCTAGTTCACGGGTTTCGCCTTTAGAAGTACATTTAACTTGTGCACTATCACCCACAGGCCCACACCTGGCATATTCGTTGTAGACCATGCGAAGATGTCTGAATTCCTCTTCAAGCATTCGACCAATAAAATCTTTTCTTCTCCGCTTAGCGTTGATAAAATTCTGACTGTTATTTTCTTATTGCCACAAAATAGTTGTAAGGTCTCCGTGTGCTCTACAACATCAGGTTTGGTATTTCGATGTTCTTCCCTCACATCTAGGTCGTCCAGGTTGATGGCTTTGCCTAGCGAACTCTGTTTCTCGATCAAAGGTTATTTCGTCTACTTCACAGATAGCATGTGGCACTGTATAGTCGTGTGCTGGTCGAATCGTAAGAAGCCGATGTCGATATTTATCGAGAAATTGATCTTCATATAGTAGGTTGCCATCACCATCTTTGCCATTCGCATGATTGGTCTACCAAAGAGGGCGTTATATACCATCTAGTGATCGACCACATAGAATTGGACACATTCTATGGTTGTATTCTCGCTGTCACCTAAAGTGACTGGCAATGTTATAGTGCTCCTTACTTCGACAAGATGGTTCGCGAAGCCGTAGAAAAGGCTGGCTGTGGATAGGGATTGCTCTTTTAAGCATATTTTCTTGTATGCTCCCCAAGATAAGACTTTTACTACGATGTCACTATCGACAAGTATCCTCTTGACTTTGAACCCTACAATCTCAATCGAAACCACCATTGGGTCGTTCCCATCATCGTCGTGGATTAGCTTATTGTCACCACTTCTAAAATCTACACTCTACTGTTCCTGGTGTCGTAGTTTTTTGAGGTATTGAGTAACATCACACCATTCATGTGAGCTCGCCTATTGGTGCTTGACTGCACTCACTCGTCGCTTGTGCCTACTATTATATGAACGATTTTTTACACCCTTTACTTTCCCTTGGGATCTGGTCCCTGCGAACTTTGGCCCTACTATAAACCTCCCCGATTTATGAACTCAGCGAGCTCGCCATTTTGGATAGCTTTTTCTATGGTGTCCTTTAACGTGAAGCAATCTTCAGACTTATATCCTATATCATTATGAAAGGTGCACCGGTCCCTAGAGTTTACCCTTTTACTGGTACTTCGCATCGAGGGTGGTTTAGGAAGAATGCCCAAGCTCTTCACCTAGTTAAGGGTGTTAGCTCGAGTGGCGTTTAATGGAGTTTAAGCTCCGAACTTGCCTTAGGGGTGTAACGCCTCACATGCTCTTGTTGGTGCCTCTACGGGTTTCTAAGTGCATCACTTTGGGTTAAAATCCTGTGCGGCCTATAGGTCTTAACCCGCAAGGACTAATTGCTAGGAGATTGCCTAGCGCGTTGCCTTCTCTAATCTTAGGTTTTCTATCCTCCATTTAGAAACTGACTCGTGATGCCCTCTTGATTTCTTCTGCCTCTATGAACTTATGAGCCCGTTCGTATAGGTCAGCTAGGCTCTGTGGCCTATTATCCATGAACGAGTACTACACATGGTCATTTCTGTGCCTCCATAATGAAGGCATTTATTGCCCACTGGTCTTCTAAGTTCTTTGTGTTGAGTGTAGTTGAGTGGAACCTCTTTATGTAGTCTTGGAAGGACTCATCCTCTCACTGCTTCACCGAAATCATCTCCATAGATGTATTCATGATTGCTTGGTGGGCCCAGAATCTTTTCAAGAATAATTTTCCTAGCTGTGAGAAGTTGTGAATTGAGCATTGTGGAAGAGAAAGATACTAGTCCTTGGCGCTTGTTTTCAGCATCGTAGAGAAGACTTTGTATTTGGCAGTGTCTGATACTCTCAACACGTTCATGTGGTCGTTATATTACATTAAATGGGCTCGCAAATCCCTTCTCCCCTAAAACATGTCTTTAGGCACCTTATAGTCGTGGGGTAGGCCTACTGCCGTGATTTTGGGAGCTAGCGGGTTGTTAAACAGAACAACCAGTCCATGTCTTGCGACTCTGGGTGCAGGGACTGCACGTCGTGATGAAGCTCATCCAATCCTTCACCTGAGTGCTTGAGGTTTCATCTTGGGCGGTAACGTTTCCTTAGGATCCCAAGTTATCAGCACGTGCCTTTCGGTGTAGTTCCTCATTTTGCCTTAGTAACTCCTGTTGAAAGGCTTGCTGTTGTACAAATCGTGCCTCTTGTGCCGCTATCTACTCCTTCATAAACTTCATCTGCTCCTAGAGGGCCTAGAGCTGTGGCGGAGGTGGTTCTTAGTTAAGGGAATAATGCATTCCTTGAATAGAAAAGAGATTAAGGTCCAGGGAATGAGAAGACCCCCAATAGATCGCGTTGTCGTGGTTTTCGGGCCTGTCAGCGAACAAGTCTGTTTTATCATGTCGAGGATCGGGACCCGATGCTCTTATCTAATCAGATGAAGGGATGAATGGAGAGGTCTCGTCGGGGTAAGTCATTTTTTTGCTTTAGGTTGAAGGGAATTGGATCAAACTAGAGAAAATCTGTTGGTCGAAAGTAGTCCACGTTCACCGCACCAATTATTGAGTAATATTTTCTCATGTTGTATTAAGGGAAACATAAGGGATATTTATACACATTTCTACTGCTACTATTACATCTCACAATAGGGCCTACTATTTTGTCTTGGCCTTTGGGCCGAAGGCATTAACATTCCCCGTCATTGGTGTTGACATTCTCTAGGCCTCATTTGGCTTATTGGACGCTTACCTATGGAGCACGTGGTCCTTTCTGACCTTGGGACTGACTCTCCCAGTGAACCTCACATCTGCCAGTCATGAGCAAGGGTACTCTTTGTAGACATGGCTTGCGACCTCGTCCCTACGAGGTTTACGCGAGCTATTCTCTTGGGACCTCATTTGTGCAAAGCTTAAGCAAGCTCTCCCACGCGAGCTATCTCTGCGAAGATCTTGCATTCCTACGAGGTCCTCAGCTGACTGTGCCGATAGAAGAACATTCTTCTTCCGGGTCGGGTTCATCCGGGTTGGAGGTCTAGATCTTATCGGTCAATTAGACTATTGGTTCTCAAATCCTAACAATTATCAATACAAAAAAAATAATTTAACATGTTAACACATGTTTATTTTCTTATTTAAATGTTATGTAAGGATTATGTATAATTTTAAGAATTATATAAAAAAATTAACAAAAGTTTGTCGTCATAATTTTGACAAACTTGTGCCATTTAGGTTTAGCAGCCTGTACCTTTCTTAAAAGAAAGAGCCAGAAAGAGCCAGCTCCTTTTGAAAAAGTAACCATGAATAAATTCCATCTTTTGCAAT
>CM025150.1:17451932-17463424 GCA_013467495.1 Gossypium gossypioides
CCTAATACCTTTTAAATCCTTATAATTTAGTCTATACCTCAGATAAATATTTCTCAATATATCAGTCTCTTCAACTCCCTCTGATATCCAACTACCTTCTCTACTAACACTGATAAATCACATTTTATTTAACTAGCTTCTCTACTAACACTGATAAATCACATTTTATTTACTCTAAAAAACCAACTCATATATTCTCAAATTAACACTTCTTATTAGCAATGGGGTTTTAGGGTTGTTACACAATAATAATCCAATTGCATTTTCACAAGCCAAATGGTTCGATGCCATGAAAGATGAGGTAAAATCTATATATCAAAACAAAGTATAGGATCTCATCAAATTGCCAAAATGTTCAAAGCGCGTTATATGCAAGCAGATTCTTAAAACTAAGCACAACTCAAATAACAATATCAAACGACATAAAGCTAGACTTGTTAATAATTCTCAAAATGATTGTATTGATTATAAAGAGAATTTCTCACTAGTCTCTAGTACTCTTGAAGAATTATTATGGCGTTAGTGGTTTATTGTGCTTTAGAGTTAAACTAAATTCATATGAAAACAACTTTTTTAAATGAAGATATTGAGGAAGAATTTTATATGGGTCAACATGAAGGTTTCTTAATTGAATTAAAATGTCATATTACGCGTAAGCTTAAAAAGTTAATATGTGGACTTAAACAAACTTCAAGGCAATGGTCCATTAAGTTCAATGATATCATAAAGTTTTTGGTTTTCAAGAAAACGTCATTGATTAATGTATATCAATAGATCAAAGGGAACAAGTTCAATTTCTTAGTTCTTTTAAGTTGATGATACTTTATTTGTTGTAAACGATGAATAACTTTGAAATGAATTATATGGAAAAAGGCATCCTATGTGATGGGAATTGAAGTATTTTGTGATTGATCACAACCATTTTTAGTATTTTCTTAGAAAATCTGTATCGAAAAAGTTTTAAAGAGATTTAATATACATATTTGTTTAGTAAAAATTATTCTTACTGCAAAAGGGGACAAATTTATTCTTAAGCAATGTTTAAAGAATAATGTAGAATGAAAAAGAATGAAACCAATTTCTTATGCTTCTATTGTTGGTAGTTCAAATAAAGAATTATAATATCATTATAGGATATCTAAATTGCTGGAAGTGATTAGATTTTCATACACACATTCTACTAGATGTTTTGATAGTTGAATATCCACTTTTGGCTATTTGTTTTTACTTGCTGAAGGAGTCATATTATGAAAATATGTTAAACAGTCAACCATTGCATCATCTACAATGGAAGCGCATTATGGCTGCAAAAATTTATTTCAGGACTTGGGGTAATCAACATCATTACCAAGCCATTGAAAATTTATTGTGATAATTTTGCAACAATTTTTACTCTAAGAATGACAACTACTCTAAAGGTGTAGAACATATGAAATTAAATATTTTTCCATTGAGAATGAAGTGTTATTAAACACATTTTGAATTGATTTTATAATTGTAGATCCATTAACTAAAGGCTCACAACCAAAGATATTTAAAGAACATATATATAGAATGTGTCTTGGTTGTATTTATGAACAATACTTTATAACAATGTGATACTCTAAGCTTAATTATTGTGTTTAATGTATTTTTTGTTTACAATAATTGTGTGCGCATAATTTACTCAAAATTATTTAAAATAGAAATGTCTTTATAAGATATCGTTGTAACAATAATGTGATACATATATTACTTAAGGACCTATTATATTCACTCGTAATACTATAATAAAAGTAAGCTTCTGAATTAAACTATTAGCAACCATCATAACTCATATTACAATTCAGGCAATAATGATTAATATTATATTTTATTTCCTTTAACAGAAAGTTATATCCTATAAATTTATTTGGTTAGTTAATGGACATGGTCAGAGTAAAAGTTGTATACTTAGGCTGCACACATAAAACTATATAAAAAAATACATCCTCTATCATTAGGCTTTATGTCAATTTATTATAATATTTTTTTCCTCAAATCCAATCAGCAATTTCGTATCAAGTAACCTTATATATTTTGATGAAAATCATATTATCATCAATATATTAAAATTATTATTTATGTAACATTAAAATTCCAACTTTTACGTTGGAAAGCAGGCTAGTTAGTCAATCCCGATATGTACGGAACTTATTAATTACTAATCTGAGTACGACAAAAAATCCATTGATGTTTTATTGCTCGAAGATAAGTTTAGGGAGAAAGAATATATCAGTGAAAACCTTTAGAAGACAGAGTACTTCAAGAAAAGAAAAGAAAAAAAGGCAAAATCTCAGCAGCACCTGGTCATTTTGCATGGCCTAATCATCAATAGCATATGGTAATTGCTTCCCTTGATTCGAAGTACTGAATTCCCTTGTGGATGCAGACCTACTGACTTGACTTATTCTGTACGTGTTATCATTGTTCTTCTGATAGTTTTTGGCTCGTGTTTGTGATTTGGGTAAAGGGGGACGGTTTCTGATGTTCTTACTACCATTAGAATAAACATTGGTGTTTGGAGATGTCTTTTGGTCTGAAGAAGCAAATGGAGAGAGCAATAGGGAAGGACTCTCCACCTGGGTCTGCTTTGAACCTGATGAGGTGCTGGTGGTACTACTCCCAGCCTCTTGAACTTGCACATTTGGCTCAGGAGTCTTACTGTCCTGAAACAATCAAAAGTTGATTTACTATTATTATGGGACAAGAACTACTACTAACATTAAAAGCAGGAACTTAACTCTGTTTAATTTGTTCATCTACTTGCTTAAACATAATAGAAAACTAGAATAGATTTGACAGATGTCTGATTACAACATCAGCAAGGAGTCATTGGTGCATCTCTTTGTTCCAAATTCCTTACCTCCCTACGAACGTTGTCATCTTCGTTTTCTTCACCCACCTCATCCTGTTTCCTCTGTTCACGAAGCGCTCGAGACCGCTGTCTTATATTTGGATTTCTATGCCTATAAAAATGAGAAAAGTGATTAGGTACTGCATGGCAAGGTCTACCTTCGTGGAAAACAAAATTTAACTACACTTGCATTAAGATTGAATTGAATACCACAAATTTTACTTATTGCTATGACCAAATGGAAAAGTCATTTTCCACACGTCTTAGGAAGTGACAATACTATATAAATCATGACCAAAAACTAGAAATTTCATATTTATCATTGCATTTAACTGTAAGTACTTGGTAATACATGTCAAGGTTGAATGTAGAGTGTTTGTGCAAAGTTTCTTGTGTGCCGTCAGACTTACAAAACGTAGGATCTGGATTTCATTGTGACAAGCAAGAAATCTTGGGGCAGATTAGCATGCAGGCAGTATATTTCTAATACGCTAACATGATTATGCAGATAGAAATATCCTTATTTTGAAATTCTTCATTCATATCTTTTCATGCAAAAACTGTATCTTAGACTTTTAATCTAGTTCTTTCGGAATCCTAGATATGCAAAAGCTTCTTACTTGTCTACTACCAAGTCATGCACCTTGACAGTGCTCTTAAATTCAAGCCAATGATGATGTAGCATCAAATCATGAGCAAAATGATACAAAAACATATTCACCCTTCTGATTGCAACTCCCCACATTAATTGCCAATTTTTCTCTAGGAAGGCAGAAACATCTGAACATGATTGGTACAAAAAGATTCCTAATCAATCTGTGAAGAAGAAACTTACTTTCTCTGTTCATTGGCTTCATCATCCTTGTTATAAACAACAGAAAGACCAGAAAGGTCGCAAGCTAGTGGACTTGAGAGAAAAAACTGCAAATACAAAGTATTTCTTAGCTCTAGGTTAAGAATAAGGTTCGCATGTAATCTGATAATTGCAACAAGAGCTCAAGAACAGCGGCATAATCATACTAAAGAGTAGGACCTTATATGGTCATTACATTTACGAGTATAGAATTCCCAACTGACAAAATGGTACAAATAATAAAATAATATGGCAGAATTAATTAGACAACATAATAAAAGGGTAAATGCCAGACAACTAGTTTAAGAGAAAGAAACAGTCAAAGGGGAAGAAAAGGAAAAGTTTATTTGGCGAATGCAAAGTCAATTCATATGTGTTTCTTAAGGCTAAAACACAGAGTGAATACATGAATCATTGGCTCCTTTAACACGTCAAACTTGTGTTGAACTTAATCATCAAACATTGATTAACCATTGATAAATCATTAGCTCTATAAATTTTTTGAATTGGCAATTCTACCATATAAAAGAAGCAGAAAAAGTAATATCATTATTTTCCAACATTGAAAGAAGGAACTTCTGCGTACTGAAGACTGATTTCGACAAGTGTTGTTAGTCACAACGCACTGATGGAATGAAACTAACAAAGCTAGATACAATACGAAAATAAAGATAAGTAAAGATTCAAAGGCCATCCTTTTCATCGGCAGAGAGAAAAAGAAAAATAGAATAGTACTAAATAAGTTTCCAATTCATACTTCATTTTGAAGCGCTGAAGATGCAGAACCACGATATGCAGGATCTAAAGCAAGAAGGGTGCTTAAAAGACCCAAGGAAGACTGAGGAAAGTTCCTGAAAGCATCCGCTAAACTAGGTTTGTATGATTGCGGAGGTCGGAAAGTTGTTGACAGCCTCAACTTTTTCCAATATGCCTCTGATGGAGTACCGCACAACTTGAAAATCTTGTGAAGTTGCTCAACCTGGATGCGCCAAAACAAATTCTAATATAAGAAACTAGTAACACCAAGAATTATACAGATTAGTGAAGAATATTAGAACGCCTTACCTCTGTTCTACCTGGCATGATTGGCCTCCCTGCAAACATCTCACCCAAAAGGCATCCAGCACTCCAAAGATCAATTCCAACTCCATAATCTGTTGAACCTAACAACAGCTCAGGGGCTCTATACCATAGTGTCACAACTCGGCTTGTGAGAGGACATTTCCGGTTTGGAGAAAAATAATTTGCAAGCCCAAAGTCAGCAATCTTTAGCATCCCGCTTTTGTCAATCAGCAAATTTGATCCTTTAATATCCCGATGTAAAATGCCCCTCTCGTGGCAGTGTTGCAAACCCGAAAGCAGCTGATGCAAGTAACATTTTATCTGCACCAAGGATTCAAGATAGAAACTGATTGAACTAGTGTCTCCAATTCCTGAAGTCCCAGAAAGAGTAAAGAGGCAAAGAAATCCAACCTGTGGCTCAGTAAGCCTTTCCTCAGGACGAGACATGATTCTTGCCAGATCCGAATGCATGAAGTCAAAAACTAGATAAAGACTATATTGCATTCTTGATGTTGCCAATCCCTCAAGCTTCACTACATTGGGATGATCCAACTTCTGTAATATCATTATCTCTCGTGCCATAAATTTCACACTCTCAGGTTCTGATGTGTCAAAACGGACCTTCTTCAAGGCAACTATCTTTCCAGTTTCCTTATCTCTAGCTTTATACACATTGCTGTAGGTACCCTGGCCTATCTATAACCAAGCAACAAAAAGAAATTTTACATCATTTGCATTTCTTACCATACAAGTTTATAATGTTTTAAGTTGCATCAGTTACTCACGGAATCAAAGACGATAATGATGATCATAATAATAATATAATGAGAGCAACTCAGATGATCCTAATACAACCAACTTGGCCTTGTCAAGTTGAAATTGTTCAACATTCTCACCAAGGTTGGAGCAGAGAAGGATAGCATCAAAGATAGTAGTGATTGCTTTTTCTTTCCATCACTTTCTTGGCAACCAAATAATGTCAGCCAAGGAATTTCATATTAAACAAAAGGACATACGTTTTCAGATTGTAAACCAGTTATTGAAAATCCAAATTCTACTTATTACAGTTATTTGATAGTCAGCCAGCCATTGTTACCAGAGGAATTAGATGTAACATCAAAGTTCAGACTCAGAGATTTACCTTATCAAGCTTATCATACGACTCGGCACTTTTTGGAACCAAACCAGCCAAAACCTCTTTAGGGATATTGTCAATTAGCCATTTAGGCCATCCGTCAACCATTTCATCTCCAGCAACCAAAACATGTCTCCTTTCAACAGTTTCATTGCTACTCTCTTTTTCTTTACCGGCAACAACACCATCAGCACTACCAAATCCATTAAGCTTTTTTGGCGGTTCAGGGCTATGAACCCGATCTGGATCAGTATACCTCTGACCAGTCGACCTTCTATGAGCCGCAAATGCTCTTTTTCCTTTATACCCATTTTCCATTTTTAGCTTCTCTAAGCCCCTAGGTGGTGATTTCATTGGGTTCTTGCCTTGAACACAACCCATTTCTTTGTTTCAGCAACCAAAAAGGCTTCTCCTTCTTGATGGTTTAATAATGAGAAACAAAGTAGAGAAAAGGCCAAGAAGAAGAGAATAAAAAGGGAAAAGATGACACTTGGAAGAGTTTAAAGAAGGAAAAGAAGGAAATAGAAGAAGAAGAAGGTGACGAAAATGGCCGTCCTAAGCCGGCATTGTTGGAAGTTTGCTGTATGGGTGAAACCAAAAGGATCTCTTCTTTTCTTTTTCTTTTTTTGTTTCATTCGAATATTTCCATTTGGAATTCCTTTTTGTCTCGCTTTCTCCGCTCATTGAGACAAAAAAAAGTGAAACTTGAAACCCCCATTCATGGAATTGCCAAATGTATTTATCATAACTGTTTAAGGCGGGAGACAAATAGTTGAAACTTGAAAGCTCAAGTGTTGCTACTGGAATGAGTGAACCAATGCATTTTGCCACCTGGAAGATGCAAGGTCACGTGACAAATTGAACTTAAAAGGATCTTGATCATGGAATCTACGGCAAAACTGTCCAATAGGGTTTTGCCATGTCATGTCATGACTATGGGGACCACAGAAAGGGTGCCAACCATCTTATCTGGATGACTTGTCAATCGGCAGCTGCTATAGCTGTTGGGGGAAGGGAGGATACAGATTTCTCACCTGCACTGCTGCAGCTGCTATTACTACCCTGAGCTCCTCTATAATGTCCAAGCCAAAAGAAATTTATGCTTTGTTGTGCCTCGTCTTTCTCTCCTCCTTTACTTGTTGAAGCTTGTATGCCTCACCTTAACCTTTGCTTGGGGACATTCAGGCCTTGGGCTTCTAGGACAACAACATTTCTTTCTTCCAGGCACGTCCTTTTTTCCCTTATTTTCTTTTTAATGATTTTGGGTTCTGAGCATTTTCTTTGTTTTAGCCAAAAATTGAGCACTTGAATTTTTTTGCTTGGTTTATTTAACTTCTAGGGTATCATTTTAAAGCTTTTTCCTTCGGCTGCGTCAAACAAGGGAAAGAATCATATGGGTCCAATCCAAGATTCTTAGGTTAGGTTCTTTATTGGCTTGGCTGAGATAGTTCATGATAATAATAGGTTTTGTTGGTTCTAATCAATGAATTAGTGGAACAATAATTAAGGATGATTCTTTATCTCTTCTTTCTTAGTGGAATAGCAGCAACAGCAACATCAGCCAGTACCAAAATATAGAAAATAGAAAATCATCAACATCCAACATCAAAACAACAGAACTTATCCAGTAAGACTCTAAGAACAACAGAGACTATTGCTCCTAGTATAGATAATTACACATCTTAAGTAACTGAGAATAAGTGTGAGCTGTCCTGAATTATTGTTACTTAAAAGTTAAAAAGTAATCATGAAAATGCATGTGATATATTAGTAATGTTTAGGTTGAGTACATATCTGATTTCCCAAGCGAATTTCCTTTTTGAAAAGCAGTTTGATGGTTTGCTCTTGTTAAAACTAATTCTGGAAATGTCTGGCATTTACATTCCTTGTGTTTCATACCACCCTTGACTCCATCAGAGCCAGATGCTAGAACTTGAGTATTATGAGCTTATATGCATTTCCTGGTGTCAGTTGAAGAAGCTGATATCTGCAGCAAATACCATTTCTATAACTCAAGCTGGTTATTCTATCTTATCTTTTGGCGATTTTATGTCAGCTCAGGAAGCTTCTGTTACTATCCTAATCCTATAGTCCCTTGTCAAAACTAAGGGGTCTCATATACATTCATACACTTCACTTTTTCCTAAAATAATGTGTTTCAGTAGGATAGATTTTTAAGGCTCAAGAAGTATATCTGATCTTTATGACAGAATTTGAGGTATCAATGTTTGAATTTGCATTTGTGAGTTAATCAATGCAGGCAAAGAGAGGTCTGAGTGACAGTAACCTAACCCTGGGCTAACCTTATTGGATAGACATCAACAAATAAAGGATTCAACCTTGATCTTTACCTTATAATCTTCTACATGCAACTTGAATTATGGAATATTGAGCTATTCGAGAAACTTAATTTGGTGAACTTTTTATATTGTTTTACCACTATGTTAGAATTTTGCTTGTTACTGCAGCAAGCTGAGTTACTTAAGATGTGTAATTATCAACCATGGGAAGATGATTCACCTTCAAGTGAAGATCATGAACCAAGGACCAGAAATGTCACAAACACTGTGGCAACTGAATGGCATCCATGGGAAACCAGAATAGCAATGTTAGAGGCACGGATAGCAAGGATTGAGGTTCGACTTGACGGTCTTGAAGCAAGGATGTTTTATCAGCAGAAGGCACTGCGGATCATATCTTTGCTGTTTTGGTTACTCTTGCATATGCCATATGGAAATGAATGTGAGGGATGATAAAACTGTTGAAGCTGTAATGTTGTACAGCTCTACTTAGATGTGGACTTAACTCGCCATCTCATGTGACGCGATTTTTGCTGCAGAAGTCAAACAGAAGCTAACAAGGAGAAAACAAGCTACTTAAATGTTGTCAACTTGTTGCATAATTTTGATGTTCTTTGTCTGTCTACAGATGATTGTCACAACCATGTTTTGTTGGTCTTTATGAGATATCATCACTATGATTTTCCAATTTTTCTCCTTTTTCCATTTTCTAGTATGAAATCCTTTTTGTCAAAACAATTATTTAAGCAATTGTTAGAATATATGTTCTAAGAATAATTACATATTATTATTTACTATCATAAAAGATTAGCTCAAATTAAAACTAATCTAATTTGGTTGTATTAAGATTTAGCTATTAAATAAAGTATGTGTCAGTATCCTAGTAACTAATTTCTAATTTATGATATGTTTATTAGAAATTAGAGTTAGTGTAAAGGATATATATATTAAGGTTATAGTCTCCAAATTACACATATACGTAACTTTTCTAATATATCATCTTTAGAAAATAGAAAGCCGTATTATTTGAATTACTTGTGTGCTAATTTGGAATATCAAAACGACAAGATCGAAGATTCCAAGAAATCAATAAATTCAAGTATGTTTTCGCATTTAGTTTTGTTCTTGATGATTTGACATGATAGATCTTGGTTAATAAAGTTTTATATCAGATTTTATTTTCGGTTCTAACAAGTGGCATCCGAGCCTCATCATGTCAAATCATTGAAAAAGAATAGATTTTTCTATTTTTTTTTGAATTAATTTGTTCTTTACATTTTATGAATTTGGTGTTTTGATCATACACCTGATAAATCTTTTAGATTTAAAACTTTTAGGGTTTTAAAGCAATATAAATTGAATGATTTCTGCCGTGTTATTGGTATTATAGATGAATGCTTTTTAAGTGAAAGATGATGGTGGTGCATCAGTTTGTTTTATATGGATGTATTTATGCGATATAAATCTTATAATTTTATTATGTGTTAAAAAAAAAAGTTAGAAGAATGCGCTTATCAAGTCAATCACCATTGATTTATATGCGATTAAGGAATATTTTATTTGGTTTGATCTCTCGTTGGATAGAAAAAACAAAAGCAATTATCTTTAAATTTTAAAATTTTCCATCAGTTACTTTGTAAATTCTCTAATAGTTGATTTTTTTTCACACAAATGCTCTGCAAATTTGGCAGCATTCGAATTGATATCTAATACGTGAGATTTTCGCACAATTGCTTTAGTTCATAAGTATTGCTTTGGGCTTTAGTGCATTGTTGGAGGGGTTCAATATAGGTGAAGGCAGTGATACTGCTTTGGCTTTTTAAAAAATATATATATATGGTTGTAGTATTTTAAGGATGAATTTAGGCTATTTTTATGAGTATTTGATTTTGACCTATTATGATTTCGAATATTTAGTTAAATTATAATATTTTTACCAAATTAGTTTAATGGATATTCGTTGAAGTTGTTAATTTTATGCTATGAATATTTATTCAGTTTTTGGATGTTTTGATATAAACTCATGTTAATTATGATATATGAATTTGGTTTTAAGTTTGGTTCAATTTAATGGTTGCTTGTAATTCGTCAAAGATTAAGGTATTTAATTTCTCATTCAGTAATGAGACAATTTTATTTTGAATTATTGTTATGAACAATTTAAATTTGAATATGGGTATGTTTATATATTTTTTAAAATAACTTAATTGAAATAATAAGTTGTCAAAGTAATATTTGTTATTGAAATTATTTTGTTTTAAAATATAAAATATTGTGTGCATGTAACTTAAGCTATGTTAATATTGATCGGCCCAAAGGAAGGTTAATATTTTACTAAATTACATGTGCAACTGTGCTAATAAACATGTGACAATTATTCAGTTTTACATGTGAGCAATAAATTGACCCAATGGAAGATTTATTGTTCAACATGTTTTTATTGTCAGTTTTTTATTACTACAATAAGATATCACTTACAAGTTAATATTTTTGTCCAAAGATGAAATATTAATGGAGTGTTTGATATCTTGAGATGAGATTTACCTTTATTCAAAATATTTTGGTTTAAATTTGAAATATTTTGAAACAAATAAATTCATATTTTGGCTTTGAGTTTTGATTAAGGATGTCTAATATTTTAAATAGATTAGTTGAAACAAAATACCACCAAAGTGATTTATTTTGCGTATAGGTAAGTTAATATTTGACAGAATTTCAACATCTGTGGTGATAAATGTGTGACAATTATAAGGTACTTTATGTGAGTAATAAGTTAGTCCAAAGATTGATTCATTGTTTGGCATAATAATTTATTGTCAATGTTTGATTGCTACAATAAGAGTATTGTTTATTAACTTACTTATGAATATTGATGTGAACTTGTTTTTATATATTTTGTTCTATATTCGGTTAGTTCATCTTCTGTTATCACAATATCTGCTATAAATTCTATACTTATGCTTAATGGCACTAATTTCAATGAATAGAAAATGCAGTACTTATGGTGCTTGGCTTTATGGATATAGGCCTTGCACTAAAGGAAGAACAACTCACACCTCTCACTGCAGCAAACACCCTTGATGCTAAAAGGAATTTTGAGAGGTGGGATTGTTTAAACTGCATGAGTCTACTGATCATGTAACAGCCCGATTTTGAGTCTAGTCGGAACAGTGGTTTTGGGACCACAAATCCGACGAGAAAAAATGTAATGGCCTAAATTTTCAGAGGTGTCGGAACGGTGATTCGAGATCACTAAATTCGACAAAT
>CM025150.1:17479685-17498012 GCA_013467495.1 Gossypium gossypioides
TAAACATGATAAATCAAGTATGTTATTACAACCATCTCATGATTGATCTTTGGGCATACTCTTACAAATATAATTCAAAACGTGTCAGGAGTTATCACACTATCACATGTTATATAATATTATGTATATTTAGACTCACATACATTACGTTCAGTTTGAGAATTAGCTAAACCGTGGCTGTGATACAAATAAATGTAACACCCCTAGCCCGTATCTGTCACTGGATTAGGGCTACAGAGTATAACCAGAGTGTAACATAATATAATGAACATTTTATTATCACAAACAAACCATAACGTAAATCATAGCAATATCATCCAAAATCATACATACGGCCCCTTTTACGATCCCTCAGGGCCCTAAAAAGTCATTAGAAATGAATTGGGACTAAATCAGAAACATATGGAATTTTTCGAAAAAAGACAATTTTTCAAACTGCAGGGGTCACACGGCCGTGTGGCCAGACTGTGGGACTCACATGGCCAAGAGACACACCTGTGTCTTAGGTTGTATGTGAATTAAAATAGGGACACACGGCCGTGTCCCAGCTCATGTTTGTGCCTGTGTAACTCATTGACTTGGGTCACATGGCAAAGACATATGCCTATATGTCAGGCCGTGTACCCTTCGAAATAACCCCATATGCCAATGTGCCAGGCTGTGTGCTAGGCCGTGTAACAGCCTGACTTGCAACCCTTTGAAAGCTACAGGGGACACATGACCGTGTCGCTTCGCCGTGTGTCACACACGGATGAGACACATGCTCGTATGGACGAAAAATTGGCCATTCCTAAGCCATTTTTCTCACCCAAACTCATACCACTTGCACAAGCCAATTGTACCTATAATCAAGCATTCAAAAGACACCTAACATTTGCATATTCGAGCTTACACATTATAGAAGCTATCCTTTCAACCAATATGCCAAAATGGCACCTCAACTTCAACAATCAAACTTGCCTAAACACCTATCCAATTCATTCATCATTTAAGCTACCAATTGAACAATTTCAATGCCACATTTGTCCATGTTCATATAACACAAATATATATGCACAACAAATACCATTTTGGCCATTTTCATATCTATCATGCACCTTACCATTTTGACATAAAGCTAATCTCTTTAAAGCTACCAAATCTAGCCGCTAACCATATCATAAACTACCTCAATCCATGCCAATCAACAATTCATAATAGACCATTATAAACATCATTTCATTTCCATCATTTTAACCACCACGACATCAAAATAACAACCATACATAAAACAATATATATTCATAATATCATACCAACTAGTTCATCATACAAAATGACATATAAACAAGCCACACATAAATTCATCAAACAAGACACCTATACATGCTATTATAACCATGACTCAAAATCATCAAAATCTACCGATTTAGCCGATGGATAGTGTGATGGATCTCCGACAAGCTTCCAACCCATACGAGCCTCTGATTATCTAGAAACATGGGAGAAATCATAAACAATACTTACCATTTCATTATAAAAGCTTAAAGGTAATTAATAAACATATCCAACATAGCTTGGCACAAGCCTAAGCACCAACAACAATTCACACTAGTGATTAGCACATAACTTAGTCAAATTCATTACACAACAAAGAGCTTAGTCAAATTCATTACACAATAAAGAGCTTCTATATACTTTTCATATAAACATTCATACTGATATGAACATACTACAAATCTTTAATCACTATCATCTCATACCTTTCTCATGCTTTCATGACATTATAAATCAAAGAATATACAGACCATTCCCTTTTTCTATACCCGTTGAACCACTAGAATAGTATTGGATACTCAGGAATCTCACACACTATGCTAACATGTGGTCGAAACCACTACTATCTCATATCTCATATAATTGCTCTCACTCAAGCCATAAGTGGGTCTACTCACACAAACTGTCAGTCAGGACGTAGCTACACGGTGCTGCTCACACAAGCTGTCAAGTAACCGCAACACATGTCGAAAACTCAGCCATTGGTAGGACGGACAAGACCAACACCCAAAACATGGTAACCCTTAATGACATGTTATTTGTATCCTATATATTCCTAAAGTTCAAACGGGATCTGAAAGTCGCTGAAACTTCATTGGATATTTTCGTAGAGTCGTAATACCATACTATAACATAGAAGTATTTAATTCAAACATAATTCAAGGCTATTTAAATGTACAAACTTACCTCAAACACGAACGAAGAAATACGATTAGTTAGTCCAACACTTTTTCTTTTCCCTGATCTAAATCCATACGTTGCTTTTCTTGATCTAAATAAAAAAATTTAACTCATTCAAATTTCATTCTATTCAATTTAATCCAAAAATCATATTTTTTAAAATTACACATTTGCCCCTAAAATTTTGAATTCATTACAGTTTAGTCCCTAGCTCATAAAAATGGAAATTCATGCAATTTAGTACCAACCCTTTATAGTCGAATATCACTTAGGCCCTTAGCAAGCCCTATATTTCATTTATTTCATAATTTCACCACGAATAATTTTCTATTTTTCAATTTAATCCCTAATTGACAAATTCATCAAAATTTCCTTTACAAAAGTTGTTCTATTATCATCATTCATTTTCATCCATCAAGCATAAAAAAAACTAACATACATTCATGGTAAAACCCTATACTTTAAAATTCTTTCAAATTAGTCCTCGAGCTAGCTAGATTTACATACAACGACTCTAAAAACATAAAAATCGTTAAAAATCGAACAAAAATGGACTTACATGCACTAGAAAGAGTTGGCCCAATGCTTAGATGCTAAGAAATGGTGTTTTCCTTAGGTTAAAAATCAGCTAAGGAAGAAACAAAGATGACAACCTAAATTTTTTTATCATTTTAGTAAGTTAATTTATTAAATTACTAATATAACCTTTACTAATTACATTAATGGTGTCCATAATTGTCCACTACTTTAATTAAGGGTCTAAATACCATTTAAGACCACTCACATTTCAATTCCATAGCAATTGACACCATTTACTAAGAGAACACAAGTTTTGCACTTTTTGCAATTTAATCCTTTTATCAAATTAAACATGCAAACAATAAAATTTCTTCACAAAATTTTTATACGACACTACTAACATGCTGTAGACATTAAAATATTAATAAAATAAATTTTTTGATGTCAAATTTGTGGTCTCAAAATCACTATTCTGATTTAACTAAAAACGGGCTGTTACAACGTCACAAGTGAATTAATTCACAAACGGATTCAAAATTAGTTCAACTTGGGTCCAGTCCAATGTATGATTCTTCCAATGAGTAAATTAATTGTAGACGACAGAATAATCCTTCTAAGTATTGAATTACGAACTTGTTTAGATTATCTAATGAAGTAAGTTGTCTTTCTCGCAATGTAAATGTTCTTATAATGCTACTTATCATCAGTTTAAACTAATACAATCAATTAACTAATATTTGCTTGTCACAGTTTTGCTATGTATGCAAAACATGGAAGACAAAAACACAAAATGTATAACAGTGAAATGTGAAATTAACTTTATTTATTCATTGTTCAAATACATAAAAAACATTTACATGTTTACTATAATATAGGCACATTTCCCAATAATCTTCCACTTTCCCTAGTGAAGTAAATGTGTCATGTTTCACATTCTCATATCCTCTACGTGCTTGTTAAAATTCCTAGTTACAAGAGTTTTAGTAAACGAATCCATAAGGTTATCTTCAGAAGCTACTTTCATCATAACTACTATTCCAATGGTTATTGTCTGTCATATCAAGTGATACTTTTGATTAATTTGTTTGGTCCTCTTATGGTTTCTCATTTCCTTGGTATTATCAATTGCAACACTATTATCATAATATAGTGTTATAGTTTTATCCATACCAGGAATGACTTCAAGATTGGTTAAGAACTTTTGAACTCATATCGCTTCTTTCATTGCCTCAAAAATAGCCACATACTTGGCCTCCATAGTAGACATAGCAGTGTAAGTTTGCTTTACACTTCTCCATACTATGGCTCCACTGCCTAGGACGAATACATTTCTCGATGTCAATTTCCTCGAATCATTACAAGTTTGGAATTCTAAGTTTGGGTATCCAATAGGAGTAAGATTCTCCCTAGAATACACAAGAATATAAACCTTAGTTCTTTTAAGATACCTTAATATATGCTTTACAGCTTGCCAATGCTTGAGACTAAGATTCACCTAATATTGACTAACCATTCCCACTGCGAAATAGATATCTGAATGTGTGCAAAGCATCGCATATATAAGGCTTCCAACTATTGAAGCATATGAAACCTTACTCATATGCTCTCTTTCTTTCGTTGTCTTAGGACAGTCATCCAAAGAAAGATGAAAACTCGATGCAGTCGGCTGAGCACCTCACTTTGCATTAGTTATTGCAAACTATTCCAGTACCTTATCAATTTATGAACCTTGTGATAGAGCTACCGTTTTATTTTTTCGATCCCCAAGGATTCAAATTCCAAATAATATAACTAGCTTCACCCATGTCCTTCATGCTAAATTGTTGAGCTAACCATAATTTAACCGATGATAATTTTCCTACATTATTTTCGATAAATGAATATCATCGACATACAAAATGAGGAAGACACCTTTTTGTCCTTTATATGCTTATGAACACAAGGTTCATCAGCGTTTTGCTCAAACCCAAAAGTCTTGATTGTTTGATCAAATATTTTATTCCATGAGTAAGACGCTTGCTTAAGTCCATAAATTGATGATAGTAGTTTGCAAACTTTCTGCTCATTTGCTTTGACAATATAGCCAGTGGGTTGAGCCATGTAAATGATCTAATCAAGATAGTCATTCAAGAATGATGTCTTGACATCTATTTGCTAGATCTTGTAATTGAGAGCAGTAGTAATGGATAAGAGTATGCGAATAGACTTAAGCATGACTACTAGAGAGAAGGTCTCATCGTAACCGATGCCTTATTTCTTTGTGTAGCCTTTTCCTATAAGTCTAGCTTTACCTGTTTCCACTTTCCCGTCTGCATTTCTCTTCTTCTTGTAGATCCACTTACACCCTATGGGTTTAATCCCAACAAACAAGTCTACAAGTTCTGACACCGTACTAATTTCATAGAATTCATTTTAGCATCCATTGCCTATTTCCAAAACTTGTAATCAACTTCCTATATCGTCTCATTGTAAGTGAGTGGATCTATAATATCCCATTTTTTAGTGGTATCAAAAATAGTGGTTTCGGGACCACAATTTTGGTTAATGAGTCCATAATCTATAGGTATTTAATATTTTTAAGGTTATTTGATTGTCATATTAAGATTTGGTTAGCTGATTTTATTGTTTACATAGTTAATTAATTAAAAAGGATTAAATTATAAAAAGTGTAAAAGTCAATTGTTATTAGTGTTTTAGTGCCAATTGGTTATTTAAATAAAATAAGATGATTTAATATGGTAATTAAACTATTTCATTAGTTAGTGGATGGTAGGTAAATGGAAATGGATTAAAAATATGTGGTAATGGCATAATTGTAATGAATTTAAAAATAAACTCAAAAAAAAATGAAAGAAACTGTCATCATCTTTATTGTATTTTGGCTTGAGGATCAAACACCATTGTTGGGAGAAGAAGGAAGCTTCGGTTTGCTGGTTTTATTTGCATGTAAGTGTATTTATCATCCATTTTCTTGAATTTTATGTTTTTGAGATCGTTGCAACTAGGTCAGCTAACCCGTAGCTTCGTTTTTGAAACTATTAAGGATTCCAGATTTTTCCATTGATGACTCTTAGTAATTCTTGGTTGTTGATTAAGATTATTTTGTAAAGTGATTTTTGTTAGTATTTAGTTAAATGATTAAATTGTTAAAATATTAAAATTTAAATAGAAATATTGTGAATTGTGAATAATTGTGGACTATTCTATCATAGGAAGAAATTTGTTTAACTTGAGAAATTGTAAAATTTGGATAAATTTGAAATTTTGGGTTTAAGGACTAAATTATGATAAGTGTAAAAGGTTAGGGAAAGTGTGTAAATAATGGAAACTGAAGGGTCTCATGCATTGAATTGAGTTTGTAATATATGTGAATTTAATAAATTGAATTTAATAAATCAAGAATCGAGTAAAAAAGACAATAACCGTAGAAAGGGAAAAATTATGGAGTAGTCCTTGTGAATTAACCAGAAGCGAATTGTAGGTAAGTTCATTGTATAGATAAATAGATTTGCATATATTTATATAACTTGTGATATTATGATTTGGTTTAACTGTACCCAAATTAAATTATGATATTAAATTGAAATTATAAAATGTTTACTATTAAGTACAAATAAAAATTTAGTATTTGTCAGATGGTGTATAATTTGGTTAGTTGATATTGAAATGAATATAATTGATTTATAAAACGTGTTTGGATATTGTGGAAGTGACTCTGAGTTATAATGTTAAGAATTCTGCAAAGTGTCTGTCTGAACATAGTAATCGATTAGAATACGATTGGCATGCCAATAGGGTTTGCACTTTGGTGCCTTTGATTGCACATTCATGCCTCTATTTGCACTTTGGTGCCTCTGATTGCACATTCGTGCCTCTATCTACACTTCAGTGCCTTTGTTATACATAATTGGTGCCTTTGGTATCGTGTAATTTCCCGAGTATTTGAGTCAAGTTACTATAGGTCATCGGGCTATGTATCAATTGTCTTAAAACTTATTTAGTTACTCAATTTTGTTGGGTAGGTATTTTACTATTAAATGATATATGTTGCTATAAAGTTCTTGTTTATAAATGTTAATGATTATATTGAGAAATTGTTGATGATGAATTGGTTATGACCTTTGAAAGGTATTATTTATGATGTAAATGATTATATACTAATGTGGTGTGATCTTGCATTTGAATATTAGGAATTAGAACTTATCTTCTTGTATATCTATATTGGTTGAGGTAAGCTAAATGGTAGATATGCTATAAACTTATTAGGCTTCTTAAGCTTATTTGTTTCATTTGTGTCTCTTTTGTAGTTGGCTTTTTGCGAACTGACCGGACGGATCATTTTAGAGCACACACTATCTAGCCATCTTGGTAGCTTTTGTTTTCCAACTGGTTATAATCAAGTTGATCCTAAATGGTATATATATATATTATGATGATGTTTTGAAATGGTTGCTTGTTGAGTATGCCATATTTTTGTCAATTAGTTGGTGGTTTTAGGCATGAATGGTTAGCTTGTGATAAAGCTCATTCCTTATTTGTAACTTGTTCTTGAATTGAGCGAGCGTGAGAATTGAGGTGCCTTTTGATGGCATATTGGTTAGACATAGGATGGTTGAATATTTGGCATGTATTTGGTGATTTTAATGTGCTTTTAACCATGTAAAATAGGTTAGTTATGGTATGTTTTGTTGTGCAAGAAATGATGCTTGAATTGACTTCATTTAGGGGTTAAAAATGGAGCGCACAGCCTGGGACATTGGTTGTCACACGGCCTTGTGCCACTCACGGTAACCCACACAACAATACGTATTTATGGTTTTAGGTGCAAGTTTTACATAGTTTGAGACACGACCATGTGTCTCAAGTCAGTTTGTGGCACGGTCTGGCACACGGCCTTCATAACAGTTGTCTAACCGAACTTCAAATATACACACGGCTTGGCACATGGTCAACGACATGGCTGTGTGGCCCTATTTCGATTACTTATAGGTGAACACACATGCTGGGACACAGCCGTGTGTCTAAACTTCGAATGTTCACATGGTCTGGCTATGTCACATAGCTTGGCCATACGGCCGTGTGACCCCTATTTTCAAAGTTTTCAAGTTTTTTTAGATTTTTCTAAGTTGTTCCGGTTTGATCTCAGATTATTCTCAAATTATTTTTAGGGCCTTATAGGCTCGATTTAAAGCCCATAAGTGTATTTTTATCATGACTAGATTAAACTGTTAAAACTTAGCATTTAAATTGTATAATTGTTTCTATTATGGAGAAAATTGTTCTGCTTGATTAGTAATACTCCGTAATTCTAATCTGGCAATAGAGACGGGATAATGGTGTTACATTTAGTGGTATCAGAGTTACCGTTTAGTCGATTCTAGGACTAATGTAGTGCGTATTAAGTCTAGAATATACATGCCACATATACCCTGTGATAGTGTGATGCTTTTGATCCGTTATGCACAAATAAAAGGCAGTTTAATTTGAAATCTTGAGACTTCGGTAAAAAAAAAAACATCCAAATTAGCTCAGACATTTCTGTCAAAGAAGTTTTGAAATGAAGCGCATCGATCGACTACTCCTTAAGAGTTCACTGGTAGAGTTAAACCTAGACAGAGTAATTTGAGGTCTGTTAATTGACCGACTGCTAGTTTTGGTAGTGTGAAAAACTTAGAAAAGATTGTTTGTGAAGAATGTGGTAAAAGAAATTTTGACGAATGTCGAGCTAAGCTGGGAACTTGTTTTCAATGTGGATCTCCTGATCATTTTCTTAGAGATTGTCCTAAATGACATAGTGACTCAGGAAATCAGACTACCAAGCTTGAAGCTACTCCACAGAGAGGTAGACGACCTAGAAATGGTAGAAATGCTATAGCTGGCTAAGGAAAAACTAGTGATACAACTGAATGATCCGAAGCTAGAGCACTTACTAGAGCGTATGCAATTAGAGCTCAAGAAGAAGCTTCTGCTCTAGATATTATTACTGGTACTTTCTCTCTTTTTAATATTAATGTATATGCATGAATTGACCCTAGGTCAACACACTCAAATATATGTACTGCGTTAATAGACCAAAAGAATTTACTTGTTGTGTCAACTGATTATACAGTTAAGGTAACAACTCCACTTGGTCAGTGTGTTTTAGTTAACCAAATTTGTAATTTATGTCCACTGAAAGTTCATGGTTACGACTTTCCTACTAATTTGATGCTATTACAATTTGATGATTTTGATCTTATTTTGAGAATGGATTGGTTGTCTGAACATGATTCAGTAGTGAGTTGTCAAAGGAAGTAGGTTAGCTTGAAACTTCCTTGTGGTGAATTTATTTGTGTAAAGGCTGATGGGATAGATTTTAAGAAAAATGTGATTTCGTCATTATCAGCTCAAAAGTTTATCAAGAAAGGGTGTGAAGCTTATTTGGCATGTATCCTCCATTCGCGAGTGGCAGAATAAAAATCGATCAGGTATTGATAGTTAAAGAGTATGCTGATGTTTTCCCCAAAGATTACCAAGGTTACCACTGAATAGAGAAGTTGAATTTGTAATAGAACTTTTGCCCAGAACAACACCAATTTCAATAGCTTCTTATAGAATGGCTCCTACTGAGTTGAAAGAGTTGAAGGCACAGTTGTAGGAATTTTTAGACCGCGGTTTCATTTGACTGAGTGTGCCACCTTGGGGTGCTCCACTTATGTTTGTTAAAAAGAAATATGGGTCAATGAGATTATGCATAGATTATCGGCAGTTAAATTGGGTTACCTTTAAGAATAAATATTTGTTACCTCGTATTGATGATTTGTTTGATTAGTTAAAGAGAGCTACAGTGCTTTAAAAAATTGATTTACATTTTGGATATTATCAGTTGCAAGTTAAAGATCCTGATGTATTGAAGACTGCATTTAGAGCTCGATATGGACATTATGAGTTTTTAATAATGTCGTTTGGTGATGCGATCATGGCCGCATCATGTCATGATACAATTCGACGACATCAGAATTGGCCCAAGCACGAGAGGCTCAAATGCAAAATGAAGTTTTAATTTCAATTGTTAATTTAATTGTTGGAATAAAGAGTTAATTCGGTTCTAGTTAGTTAATTAAATTAGTTTAAAGTTCATAATTATGTCAAGGTTTGAACATCAATAATTTGAGTCTTAAATATGTCATAATCTGAGCTTTTTAAATATGTCCTAAGTTTATTAATTTTGTCTTATTTTCGTACAGCTTTATTATTTGTTTAATTGGTCTTAGTTCAGACACTTTAATTGTGTCTATTGGTTAGACAAATTAAAGTGTGTCTAAATTAAGTTTTATGTTTGTATTAAACCGAGTATTAATTTTATCTTGTAGGCTAAATGCATTGGCTGTTCATCAACAGAATTCATTGGACATCATTTAAGGAGGAAAATGTACCTGGACGTGCATGTAATAGGAGCTGCTGTTTGCTTTCTTCCAAGCACCTTTTCATGGGATTCAATGGATCAAATATTTCCTCACTTGACTAATCAGCTGCTTACTCCAGTTCACACCTAAGTGTCTACCCAATTCTGGTTGTTCACACATTGTGGCTGTTCGTGCGCCTAAGGAGAATTAATTCATGATTCACACCACCTAGCTAATCAATTACTTACATGTTCAGCTAATCTCCAAGTTCAAATGGCTGACCGTCCGGGAAATGCAAAGGCCAAGGTTGTTGGCATCTCCTATACTTAGAAACATTCCTTTTGCTGATTCATGTATTCGGTGCACCAATAATATATTTACTTCAGCTTTCAATACATGGACCGAACAAGTTAGATGAATTTCCCAGCTCCACTATTAAGTCAGCTCCATGGCTGTTCGGGGACTTCAAGTGACATATTGATACATTAAATTCCTTCAAGATTTATTTATTCGAAATTAACTTGAATTCCAGCTATCCTTAAATTCCTTCAAGATTTATTTAGCTGGAACAAACAACTTATAAATAGCTCATTGTAATTTGTTTTGAAGGTTACTGAACTTTGAATCGTTTATGAATATTAAGGTCATTGTGAGTTATTCAACTCCTTTTCTTCTTTTGTGACTCAATTGACTTATCTAGCTAAGTCTAGTGGCGTCAACCCGACTCATTTTGAACTTATCACTTCCAGCAAGTGTGGTGTTCACCCTTATACCGTTTGGTTCCTATCTCTTTAGATAGAGGGTCATGGTTTGTTATTGTTTAGCCAATCCATCACTAAGTGTTGACATAAGAATCGGGTCAATATTCACCTATAATATTGGTTCATTCTTCAACCTTAATTCGAACCCAATATTAGCCAAATTATCTATCTAACTCCCCTTTGTAAACTGACCATCTTTGAAACCATTCAGAATTAGTCTTCAATTATGAAACTACTTAATTTAAGATTGAGAACATTCGTAACTCGTAATAAACTTCGAGCATAGGTTCGTATCATTTGGTATCAGAGCTAGCCAAATTAAGTAAGTATTTACGTTTTTTAAGCTCCCAGGATCGAAAAAAAAAGATTTCAAATACAAATTCTGAAATACAAAAAGGGGAGTCTTGAATTGTTATAAAAAAGAGTTAGCTCAAAAAGTAGTATTTTCCCGAGAACAAATTTTCTTACCCAAAACCTGTTCAGGCACACTTCTATTAATTTGTTTCTTTTTAGCCCACCTTATTACCCAACATCTCTCCCACCTTCACATCAATTTTTAAGCCGACTCCACCAAGATTTGCTTAAGGCAAAGGTAGTCACTTACGAACTTAGGGAGGCGAATTCAAGTGAAAAGGGCAATAGAGTGTGAGGACATTAGAGTGACAAAAAGCCAAGAATCGGAGTGAAACACGAGCAGAGTGTTACTTTTCTTTTGAGTGAACTTGTGAGGTTTGCTGTAAGGAAAATAATATGTCTCGTAGTCTGGAAAGAAATGTGACCGAAGGAGGTGGTGCACGCCCTGTACGAAATGTACCTGCTAGTGGCGGTGTACCCGATCTCACATATCAAGCCTTAATCTATGAGATGGACCAGATGCTCCAACAACGGTTAGAGCCTGTACAAGAGCATTTGGAGCAGTTGGAAGAACAAGTCCAACGTGAATTAACCCCACAAAATCTGAGGCGAGAACGTGGGCGACCGAGGCTCCAACAAGACGGCCTCTATAATCCTAGTGATGTGGATAGTGATCAAACGTCAAATCAAAGTGAGAGGCGGCGAGGCTATAGAAACCGAGGGCCTGGGGAATGAGAAAGAGTCGACGACAACCTTAAAAATATTAAAATAGCCATTCCTCCATTCCAAAGGAAGACTAATCCGGAGGCGTATCTAGAGTGGAAAAAAAGGTTGAGCTTGTCTTCGAGTGCCATAACTACTCGGAGAGCAAGAAAGTCAAACTTACGACCATAGAGTTCTCCGATTATGCCGTCATATGATGGGACCAATTAACTATTAGTTAGAGAAGAAATGGTGAATGACCCATGTCCACATGGACCGAGATGAAAGCCGTCATGCGAAAATGATTTATTCCTACATACTAGCACCGAGAGTTGTTCCAAAAGCTACAAAACCTTACTCAAGGTAATCATAGTGTTGAGGATTATTACAAGGAAATGGAAATTGCCATGATCTGAGCTGATGTCGAGGAGGACTGGGAGGCTACCATGGCAAAATTCCTAGCTGGATTGAAATGGGACATTGCCAACTAGTAGAACTACAACACTATGTTGAAGTTGTAGACATGGTGCATATGGCTATTAAAGTGGAGAAACAACTCAAAAGAAAAGGTGTTGTTCAAGCCTATCCTAACTCCACTACTACAACAAAATGAGGTCAAGGAACTAACAAGAAAGATATTTTTAATCGAGCAAAGGAACCTACTGTAGCCATAAAGGCCAACAAGCCGAGTGGAGAGGCGAGTAAAGGCACAAATGAAGCCGTGCGCAATCCCACCCGAGACATCAAATGCTTCAAGTGCCTTGGAAGAGGTCATATCGTGAGTCAGTGCCCAAATCGAAGAATAATGATTGTGAGACCCGATGGTGAGATCAAGTCTGAAGAAGAAAAAGAAGATGATTCTGAATCACCCACCCTAGATGAGGAAGATCTTGAGTATGCTGTTGAAGGTGAAATTCTCATCGTCAAGCGGAGTTTGAGTATTTAAAGTGTGGAAAATGAGCAGCAATGCGAGAATATTTTCCACACATGATGCCATGTTCAAGCCAAAGTGTGTAGTGTGACCATCGACGGAGAAAGCTGCACTAACATTGCTAGCAGCATGTTAGTATAGAAACTTGGGCTACGAATGACCAAACATTTTCATCCGTACAATTTATAATGGCTTAACGATGGAGGCGAGTTGAAAGTTACAAAGCAAGTCGTTGTCGCCTTTTCAATTGGCAAGTATAGCAATGAAGTCGTATGCGATGTGGTGTCAATGCATGCTGGCCATCTTCTTTTGGGGAGGCCATGGCAGTTCGATCGAAGGGCAATACATAATGGTTACACCAACTACTACACCTTCAAGTACTTAGGAAAGAATGTGACCTTGGCGCCATTGACTTCTAAACAAGTGTACGAGGATCAATTGAAGTTGAAAGACTCCGTTGAATAATTGAGAGCAAAAGAATAAAAAGAAAATTTTGAAAATGAGATTGAAAAAGAAACGAGTAAAAAATACGAAAGTGATCAAGAAAAAATGAGGAATGCCCTAACTAATCCACAAGCTAGTTTGCCTTGTGAATTTTCTTCTTTTCAGGTCACAAAAGATTCATGTGACAAGTTCCAACTTCAATACCTTCCTGATGAGAGACGATTCCGATTGATTAAGAGAGGTAAGATCGTAAATAAATTTAATCGACAAGTGCTCAAAGGTAAGCAAGGTAAGAAAACTTTCGCAATTGAATCTCGACAATCCAATTTGAATGTTCTTGAGAAAATTATCAATGACTTAGTTTTCAAAAGATCTTCGTACATTATTTTGATTAATTGTCATTTTTTTGTTTGTTGTTGATGATTTTGTTTCAAGTAGTGTCCTGAAGAGTTTTTCTTATGATATGTATTGTGTTGGTAAGTCTGTTGATGACGTTAGATTAAATCGACATATACAAAATTTGATTATGTGTGATAAAGAATTTTTACATAAAAAGCTTAATTTGCTTGATTGTGATGGTTATGTGAATTTTTTAAATTTTTGTGCAAAATCTTCATGTATGTGCATGTCTGTTCAGATGAAATGTGAGAGGTATGGTTGTTTGAACATGAGTATGCCTAAACCTTGTTTGTTTGAGCTATAGAATTTTGTTTCCCAAGATTATAACTTTCGAAAGCTTTGTGCTTTTGGTTTGTTGCCATTGATGAAGTTTTTGATTCATTTTGAAAAGGCAAGACCAACTTATAACTTTTATTCTGGCATTGGTTTATGCATTCCATTCTTGAATAGGATACCGAAAAGTTATTTTGTGCCTAAAATTTATAATGTCACTAATTTGTTTCATTCTTGTGTAGGTGACAATTTGAAATGGCACCCTTCTAAAGAGGGAGGGTATGCAAATGACCTTTTTTCTTTTCGAACCATTTGTGATTCTCACGTTTTTGGAAGCGACTTTGTCAGGTTCATAAACAAAGGGGTTCGTGATCTTGAAAGATTTTTTACGAGCAAATGTCCCAATTTGAGGATAAATTGTTTTCAAGAGGAAGGGTATAATGCGATCACGGCCGCATCATGTTATGATACTATTCGACGACATCGAAATTGGCCCAAGCACGAGGGGCCCAAGGTCAAAATGAAGTATTAATTTCAGTTGTTAAATTAATTGCTAGAATAAAGAGTTAATTTGGTTCTAGTTAGTTAATTAAATTAGTTTAAGGTTCATAATTATGTCATGCTTTGAACATCAATAATTTGAGTCTTAAATATGTCATAATCTGAGCCTTTTAAATATATCCTAAGTTTATTAATTTTGTCTTATTTTTGTACAACTTTATTATATGTTTAATTGGTCTTAGTTCAGACATTTTAATTGTGTCTACTGTTTAGACAAATTAAAGTGTGTCTAAATTAAGTTTTATGTTTGTATTAAACTGAGTATGAATTTTGTCTTGTAGGTTGAATGCATTGGCTGTTCATCAACAGAATTCATTGGACAGCATTTAAGGAGGAACATGTACCTGGACGTGCATGCACTAAGAGCTGCTGTTGGCTTTCTTCCAAGCACCTTTTCATGGGATTCAATGGATCAAATGTTTCCTCACTTTACTAATCAACTGTTTACTCCAGTTCACACCTAAGTGTCCACCCAATTTCGGCTGTTCACACATGGTGGCTATTCGTGCGCCACAAACAACAATAAATCATTGAGGCTTGTTCAGCTGCCCAAGGAGAACTAATTCATGATTCACACCACCTACCTGATCAATTACTTACATGTTCAGCTAATCTCCAAGTTCACATGGCTGACCGTTTTGGAAATGTAAAGGCCAAGGCTGTTGGCGTCTCCTTTGTTTAGAAACATTCCTTTTGCTGATTCATGCATTCGGTGCACCAAGAATATATTTACTTCAGTTTTCAATACATGGACCGAACAAGTTAGTTGAGTTTCTCAACTCCACTATTAAGTCAGCTCCATGGCTGTTCGGGGACTTCAAGTGACATACTGATACATTAAATTCCTTCAACATTCATTTAGCTGACATTAACTTGAATTCCAGCTATCCTTAATTGTATTTTCTTAGTGTCCATTCGGCTGGAACAAACAACTTATAAATAGCTTATTGTAATTTGTTTTGAAGGTTACTGAACTTTGAATCTTTTAAGAATATTAAGGTCATTGTGAGTTATTCAAATCCTTTTTTTCTTTTGTGACTCAATTGACTTATCTAGCTAAGTCTAGTGGTGTCAACCCGACTCATTCTGAACTTATCACTTCCAGCAAGTGTGGCGTTCACCCTTATATCGTTTGGTTTCTATCTCTTTAGATAGAGGGTCACGGTTTGTTATTTTTCAGCCAATCCATCACTAAGTGTTGACATAATAATCGGGTCAATATTCACCTACAATATTGGTTCATTCTTAATTCGGACCCAATATTAGCCAAATTATCCATCTAACACCCTTTTGTAAACTGACCATCTTTGAAACCATTCAGAGTTAGTCTTTAATTACGAAGCTACTTAATTTACAATCAGGAATAGTCGCAACTCGTAATCAAGTTTGAGCACGGGTTCGCATCATTTGGTTTAACTAATGCTCCTGCTGCATTTATGGAATTGATGAATCAGGTATGTCAGTCGTATTTAGATCGGTTTGTTGTGGTATTCATTGATGATATTCTAATATATTTGTTGAACAATTCAGATCATGCCGAGCATTTGAGAATTTTGTTGCAAACTCTGCTTGAAAAACAACTTTATGCGGAATTCAATAAATGTGAATTTTGGTTACAGGAGGATGGAATTCTAGGTCATGTAATCTTTGTCGACAGTTTTCGGGTTGATCCGAATAAGATATCGACAATTGTTTGGAAAGTCCCAAAGAATGTTACTAAGGTATGCAATGTTTTGGGTCTAGTGGGGTATTATCGGTGTTTTGTCAAAAACCTCTCTATTTTAGCAACTTCAATGACAAAATTATTACAAAAAGATGTTATAATTTTTTTGTTCCAATAATTGTCAGAAGAGATTTGATCAATTGAAGAATATGTTGACTGAAGCTCCAGTTCTGACTCAACCTGAAACCAGGAATGAATTTACTGTTTATAGTGATTCATCCCTTTGTGGTTTGGGTTGTGTTCTGATGCAAAATGGGAAAGCTATTGCTTACGCCTCGAGGCAATTAAAACCTCATGAACGAAATTATCCAACACACGATTTGGAAATTGCTACAGTTGTGTTTGCGTTAACGATCTGGCGACACTATTTATATGGTGAGAAATGCCACATTTTTACTGATCATAAAAGTCTAAAATATCTTATGACTTGGAAAGATTTAAACTTGCAGCAATGAAGGTGGCTTGAATTATTAAAAGATTATGAGTTAATAATTGATTTAAGCTGAGTAAGTTCGTATAACATAGAATATAACTTACCATTTAGTCACATAAAATATAACATAGAATATAACAAAGCATATCCCAACACAATTTGGCCAAATGCCTAAGCACATATTCACCAACCATGTTAGCCATGTAAACACATATATATAAGTCAATAATTATGGATGAACACAACAATTTATCAAGTTTCATATACATGTATATCCATTTCACATATCTATATATCATGTAACATTATTTCTACATATTTCATGTGTATACCTGTAATAGTTCGTATCGAACTCATATCATTTCGTATCAGAACATTGCCAATTGAACCGTTTAGAATACCGTTGGATACCCGGGATGGCTTACACATAGTGTGCTAGCTCATATAACTGTAATCCGTCAATTCATGTACATATAAGCTCATACAAGCTGTGAATTGGCATGCTCACTCAAGCTGTAGATCAGTATGCATGAGCTATAAATTGGTAAGCTTTCATGAGCTGTGGAGTATCCGCAACATATGCAGGACCTCAACCAAATCATGTAACCCTAATGATATGTTATTTTTATCCTACCGATTCCTAAGGTTCAAACGGGACTCCGTATTGTCGAACTTCATTGGATATGCAACCATGTACATTTATAAAAATTCACAATTCATAAATAATTCAACATAAGACATATAAACACAATTTAATCACACAAACTTACCTTGACGAGTATACGTAGATACGGAGGTGATTAATTTGAGGCTTTCTCTTTGCCCCAATCTAACTCCGTACGAGGTCTAACTGGATTTATACGGATAAATTTAACTCAAGTCAAAATATAATTCATTCAATTTAATCCAAAACATATTTTTGGCAAAATTACCATTTTGCCCCTATACTTTTAATTTCTTTACAGTTTAATCCCTAGGCTCGAAAAATGAAATTCATGCAATTCTACCCTTACCCAAGCCTAGCCAAATATCTTACACTTATAGCAGCCCACACATTTCACTAATTCACAAATTATACCATGTAATATTTACTATTTTTTAATTTAGTCCCTACTTGACAATTTCACTAAAAACCCCTTTGCAAAAGTTGTTTATCTAACAACAACCATCCATTTTCTATCATCAAACTTCAAAACTCATATGTATTCAACAATGAAAAAACCCTAATTGTTTAACAGTTTCACAAATTAGTCCATGGGCAAGCTATATTAAGCTACAACGATCTTGAAAACATAAAAATCATTAAAAACGAGACAAAAATACAAACCAATCAAGCAAGGATAAGTTGCCGAATGTAAAAGCTCAACAATGGCTTCCCAAGACCTAATTTTCGGTTGAAGATGGAGAATAAAAGATGATACTTGGTTTTGTTTTATTTAATATATCATTTATTTACTAATTTACTTAATTAACCTTAAAATTTAATCAAAATTTCAATAATGCCAAACCATTAAAATCCACTATCAACTCTAATGGTATAATTACCATATAAGGATTTCCACTTTAAAGTTCTATAGCTATTTAATACCTTTAGCTATTAGAACTCAACTTTTGCACTTTACGTG